>MCJB01002125.1:13414-129464 GCA_002018475.1 Nicotiana obtusifolia
GGCGGCGAGGGGGTCATAGTGAAAAAACTTGGAATTGAAAGAAAACCGAAGTTTTATACTTGACGATATGAATGGTGTTTACATGATAAAAAGAAATTGGTGCAAACTTCATGGAACACCTCGAATATAATACCACGATATTCCTCTGCATTCATAGAAACATAGTAATTCAAAAGTCGCCTTAAATCCTTCGTATCATGAATCCTATTTGCTATTATCATCTGCTCAATGGACTCTCGAAAATCTTCTCTTGGATCGTAAGAAGACTTCTCCATTGCTATCACCACTATAAACTTGGTCTTTTCATCTCGCGCCTTCCTCCTCTCTTCATTTTTAGCCTCTTCTCTTTCTCTAATCATCTTATCTAACCTTTCTTGCACCATGGCATGTGTTAGGCTTGAAATGGTTGGATATCTATCAGAATTGGAACTTTCAGCTTCTTCTGAAGACGACGAAACACTCAGCCTACAACTGCAGCACAAGGCACTGCATCCCCTAAGTTGAACCTTCTGCTTCTTGGCTGCTACCTTAGAGTTCTGCATTCTTTGAGCAGTGACACAGAGCTCTGATTTGAAGGAGAGACGTTAAGAGAAAATCATTTATGTAATTAGAAAGTGGGTCTTACTAATCATGATTATGTCCCAAGATTAATGAACCTGTGAAGATCACTAGGGATATAGGGAACATTCTTTTAGCTCATAAAGCCTATGATGATGATGTTAATAAGATATTCTTGATTTCCTTTAAAGATTGTATTAGGTGGCACTCTTTAGAAGCTGTGGTTGAAACAGAATCACCACGTTTCTATACGATTAATCACAAGAAGAAAGAAAAAAATGAATGAGATAAAGAAACAGAAAAGGTGCAAAAAAGTGAGAACTTTTGATTGTTTTCACATGCTAGTACCAGGTCCTATGTACTATTTGATTTCAAGAATCTGGAAAAGTTTGTGGTGGTGTGCGGAGTGAAATGGCTGCAGAGGGATAATAATTCAAGTTGATGAAACAGAAGGAGGACATTGTATTGTAGAAACCATTTGGCCTCATCATTGAAGATGCAAAAGCTCCTGCACAATAGGCTTTACTAATCAACCAGTTGAATAAAAGTAAGATTGGTGTCCATTTGGAACAACTTATAAGAAAATGGATTTCGTTTGAACATATAGTTTTAATGTGTGTCAGATTTAACTTTTCTTGCCAGAACTCACAGTTACTTTAGATAGCTCATCTTAGTTGGCTACATCAGATTTGATCTCTGACTTTGCAGGGTGAATTTAATATAGTAAATACAGAATTAAATCAACAAGAAAATGCAAAACTCCCATCAAAACCCAGAATTTTGGTCTACACAACATAACGCCAATTATAAAGGGCAACCCAGTATACGAAGCATCCCGCGTTCACGCAGGATCTGTGGAAGGGCCGCATCTCAAGGGAATGTGACGTAGGCATCACACCCTAATGCAAGCATCAGTGACTCTGCTCGAGCCCATGACCTATAGGTCACACGAAGACAACTCTACCGTTGCTCCAAGGCTCCCCTTCATGACGCCAATTATGCAAAAATAAATTTTTTTACTAAAAAGGCCTAATTCTTCTTGAGGACAATATCCATTGCAATTTGCAAGTAGGACCTGTGATACAAAATGATTGCAAGGGAGCACGAAAAAACAGTAGGGCCTATGAAATCATGTTAAAATATATAAACTCAACCCAGAAAGTAAGGCTAGTCCGTAGCTTAGGGAATATAGTATGCAAGATGCTAGGCATTAGGCTTCTTTATCCTTTCAAAACTGAGTAGGTGAATGCAAAATCATAAACAATGTTGGGTTCTCTGAAGTAGTTCATAAATAATAGACTTCTTTTAAATGAGTATTCTGTCAATAATAGACCTCTTCTTTCTCTTATGGAGGAATTCAATAGTAACTCACAAGGAAAGCTTGAAACTCAATCCCAATTCACTTATCTTTTGTGAATTTTGAAAATAATAATTTGCTTCTTAGCAAGGAGGTGGGTCACGCTCCACCCTGTTGCACTCCCTTTCAAGTTTACAACTCTCAAGAAGGAGGTGGGCCCCAATTAAGAGCTCAGAAAGTAAAAAGAAGAGAATGAAACATTCAAGTCTTGTGTATGATCTCACATAAAACCACTCCGCTATCCACTTTTTTTGATTCTAAGCTAGCAATGCACTACAGCAGAACTAAACTTCATTACATTCTTGAACTGCATAACAATTACAGCAGATAATAAAAGAAAAGGCATAAAAAAGAGATAAAGTTAAATTGCAAATATGGGCAAACTACAAACTTGTAAGTTCCATTTTCAGACTACTACTGATTCTAGAATAGATTGAAAAACCAGAAGGAAGATCAGTGTACTCGTCCAGCACTTTGCTGTTTCTGTCAATTTAAGAGAGTCCTGATGGGAAAATTAAAGAGTAGGAAGAGCTGTTTCGGTCAGTTTAATTGAGTAAAACAATACTATGGTAAATACGGGGTTTTGTGCTGTTCTAACAAGTATATGCATTCCATAAGAAAATGCCAGTTTACCTTGCTCATAATTAACATATGCTCATGATGCTCAGCACATTAAGTCATCTTCAGACTATACAAGATCATCATGTATACCCGCATAATAAGCAATGCTTAATTAAGTCAAATTCGTTAAGAGGCCAATTCAATTGACTCCCAGCAAAAACAATGGTATAGGAGCCAAAACATTAATAAACGCAAGAAGCATACCAAGCATAAGAAATGCGCCATACTTGCACCGCATAGAAAGAAGCCTACAGTACGGTGGAAGAAGAGCACATGCATGTGGGAAGACCTGATAGACAAGTAAGATCTCGCTCTCCATGATGAGAAATTTACGAGCTTTCACCATTACAGAGTGGGAGGTGAAGTGAATAGGTATTCCTTGCTTCATAGTTCAATTACCATGATACTGTAGGTTTTCATTGTTTCTCTAGTTTCCATGATAATATTGTTGACAGGTTCCTATGGTACAAAATAGCAGTAGCCTGGCAGAACATGCCATTATAAGCTCAGAACATTGTAATAAATGTTTTCAAGTGGAAAAATGATTATATGGTGAAAATGCTTTTTTATGCAGACTTTGAGCTTGAGGAAAATAATGGCAGGGTAAAGAGATTAGGGAGATGCAACTATTACTTTTCTTGCTGGTGAAACATTCTATTGTCACCTTTGTAAGCTTCTCTAGCAACGCAATTAGATAGTTACTTTGGAATCAATATAATGAAATCATACGAGCTAAGTTTTACAATTTGTAATTAGTGAAGATTCAATAAGTTCATGCATTAACTGGTAAAGCAGAACAAGTGCAAGGCTTTCCTAGACGGGAGACATCAGTAGATTTGATGCTTTAAATCCTACATATATTAGGAAAGATTTACGCCCATATTTCTTCCATTCCATCCACCCTCACTGGGAAAATACTTGTGATTGATGATCAAAACCCCTTTACTTTTTCTTTTGAGGGGTTCAAAACCCCTTCATTTTTCATTTCCGTTAACACTGTTTGTTCAGTTTCTTCTTGTTGCTTTCGTTATCAAAAAAAGAAAAAAGAATAAGTTTGATCTGATTGCTAAATGCATTTCTCTTGCTTCTGCAACAGAATTAAAATTGGAAGTTTGATTTGCTAAATAATACCATAAAGGATGCAATAAAACAAAGGGAAATACAATAATACACATGATAAAGGGCAACAAACCAAAAGAGGATTTGGAAAGTAAGCATTTCTTCTACATGATAAAATATTGTGAGTCAAGATACAAGTTCATCATAGCAGCTAAGATTTTCCTCATTTTACATAGCTCAAAACCAATCTCACATCCCTATCTCCACTGGCAGCCATAGCGTCGGTCTCAAACTACAAAAGTTTCTGCCCTAATACAGCTTACCCAATTAGGAAAACAAAAAAAAACCTCATATGATAAGCAATGATACAACAACAAGAAGCAACGAAAAGGAGCACATTAGGGTATTACAAGTTTCTTGCCAGCATAGATGGTGTCCCCTTCAAGCCCGTTGGCCTCCTTGATTGCCTCAATAGATACCTAAATGAAGCCAAAATATACATTCAATATGGTACCACGCCATCAACTGGTAAACAGAGATATTTTGCCTTTCTTTTTGTTTGGAATAAAGGAGAAACCAATTTTCTAATAAGATACTCAATCTTTCACATTTTTATATAACAGCAAGACCATTAATATGTTTGTAATTTGATTCATATAATATTTTACTAATATCAGGAAAAGAATATTAAAGAAATAGTTCAAAAAATGATTTTAACAAAGCAAAAATGCAGTATAGTTTAATTTGAATAGCTTAATGAATTTGAATTCTTAAAAGTTATAAAAGTCCTAAAGAAATGGAATGGCATCAAACGTTTGCAGAATGTCTCAAAATGAAAAGAATGTCATGTGAATTGAGATAGAGGAAATAACACGAATGCATACCCCATATTGTCTAGAGAACCCCCAAAGAGTGTCTCCCCGCTCAATCTCTATTACATTTTGTGAAGCTTCCTTCGCTCTTTTCTCCGCACAACAATTCGGTTTCTAAAAAAGCCACAAAACAAACACATTAAATAAAAACACTTAAAATGATTGAACATAAAAATTGGCAAAAATATGCAATTACAAACGAGACAACAACCTTGACAATGGGTTCTGGCTGGCATTGTTGAAGCACTTGAGGCTGAGTTTGAGGTTGAGCTGACTCAAAAACTGTTGCCTTTACCTCATTGCTTTTACTATTGAAGCTTGGATTATTGAAAGGATTGACGGCTTTGAGAATGCTCATTGCAATTCCCGAGAAAACCACGAACCCTGCTGCTTTTGCTATGGTCTTCTCCTTGTTGTTATCGTCATTATCTTTGCCGTTGCCGGATCCATTTTCCGACGGCCGTCCATTTTCCCACATCGATGGGAAGTTCCACATCGATCGATTACGTCGTATCGTTGGGGTGTTTGGTTTGCAAAAGGAGGAAAAGGGATTTTAGGGATTTCGGAATTCAGACAGAGTAAACAATGTGACTGAGGTTTGAAGTTCGAGGGAAATCAGCACGCGCTCGAATTACGCGCTCTCTCCCTCTTTACTGTTTTCACGAGTTCAGTCACCTGATTGACCATTTTTTTGCAACTAAAGTCCTGTATTTCTGAAACATTTTCCCTTCAAATTTCTAAATTGCTCCTTATCCCCTTCAAGTTCTGAAATTTCTAAAATATCCACTTAAAAACTTTATGATTGTGTTTAAAATATTTGTAAATCATTTCGGAAATATAAATTATTGATGATTAATGTTACACCCCGCACTTAAATTAAGTATGATGAGCGTGGATTCTAGCACGGCCAATCAACTGGAGACACATTTGAAGTCGGAAGGTGGTCACACGTTTCAGTGGGTCTGCACAAGTGTCTCAACCGGCGGTGCAACCGGGGCAAGGCTACCCATTTTGCATGTGGAAGTGGCGGAGATTCCTATGCTTAGTACAATATAAAATGGCAGTAAGGCTCTTTCACTTTCATTTTTCTTTAGAAGTATCGCCAGAACAAGTCCTCTCAAATACTCTCAACGTCCCTTTAGAATTTCCTAATAAATTAAGGCAAAATAGAAGGTGAATCTGAATTTGACAAGATGTAGCTTGACATAACTTGAAATCATTGTTGCAGCCCCCATCGTCTGGTGGCATTAATTCTGAACAATCATTAAGGAGAAAGTTAACCACTATAGGAGTGTAACTAGATCTCCAACAAGGTATGTGGGGGAATCTTCTTTCTTGGCATGAGTCATGTACTGTAAGGTTTAGTAGTTTCAAGTCCTTTCGATAAATGTGTTATCTTGCTCTTGTACGTTGTTGCCGGTAATATGTCTTTTAAAGCCTACATTATTTTCAGTTGGGATCCTGTGGTTGGTCGGAGAGTATGATTCATTCTGGAGTTCCAAGTTATATCTCTTGAAACTGCTACTGCATTGCACTTATATATATATATATATATATATATATATATATATTTTACTCTACCGAGTCGTGCTATAGTCAGCCCGGTACGGCACCCATTGTGTAATCACTAATCAGTTGGGTATGTTTGAGCCATGATGTGAGATATTACCGAGCCCATGTGTGGCCGGATACGATGATATGCGATTTGAGGCTACCGAGCCCTCTTGAGGCCGGCTATGCCGAGTTCTGTTGAGACGGGTACAATCGAGACTTCCTAAGGCCGAGTATGACCGAGTCTTCTTTGAGGCCGGATACGATTCTTCTATGAGACCGGGTATGGCGTGCTGAAAATTTAACTCAAATAGTGGTTAAGATATATATATATATATATCAAGCAATGTATGGCCCCAATGAGAGGTATGGTTTTAAAATTTTTTACATGCATTTATGATCCATGGTCCATAGTTTACCACAGTTTGGTTTACGGCCCCGTGGCGTGTTTTCGGTATTCAGGCTGGAATCACGTACTCACATTTCTTATGCTATGACTCTGATTTACTTGTGCTTCTTAGACTTATACACTCAGTACATAATCCGTACTGACGCCCCTTCCTTTGTGGGCGTTATGTTCATGCCCACAAGTACAGATAGACCCAGTGACGCGTTTTACCAGTAGGTGCACGATTCAGCTATTGGTTGTTGCTCTCCTCTCCTTCAGAGTAGCTGTTCAGAAGTCAATAGGTACTGAAACAAATATCATAAATATTTTGGGCACGGTGGGACCCTGTCCTGACCAAGTTGTGTAGTATGTATAACTCTTTTAGTACTCTTAGAGGCTTGCAGACTAATGTTAGTGTTTGGTTGCATGTAACGGGGTATGACTTTGTTTGCGACAATGATGAATATGTATAAAGTGCCAATGTTTTCTTTGTTAATCAGTTGTACTCAATTTTTAATTTGGTGATTGAGCTCCAATGGCCCGGAACTTATGAACGAGAAGATGGAAGAGCACGCGTCGGTTTGCACTGGCATTCCGGCATCATCTGCCGATCGCACCTTCCAAGAATGGGATGTGACAATTAATTTCACAAATACTTCGTGTTATATATATTAATGATATAATAAAAAATAATAAAATATATTCTAAGTCATAAGTTCTTAATTATAAGATAACATATTGCCATACCGGACAAGTTATAGTCAAATACTTCAAAAAAAATTTAAAGACACATGTTTTACGGAACGTAATATCCTATGATATTTTTTGTGATGTATACGAGACAAGCAAACAAATAAGTACATGGGCAAATGTCTCACCCCTAGATTATTATATACCATGATTATTTTTGGGTGTTTAGAAGCTGCATCATTCGTGACTACTCCTTACTTAAACCTTTAAAAATATTATTTTCAAATATTTATATTTTCAAATCTATTCTTTCTCTCGAGCCGAGACTTACATTTTCAAATCTATTATTCCTCTCGAGTCGAGGGTTTTTCACATACACATTATTCTTTCCAAATTTTACTTGTAAAATTCCATTGGATTGTTGTTGTTTGTTACATTTTATTTAACAATAAACTATTTTGATTTGATTTAATAATTACATTGATACTTGAATAAATAAAGCTGTAACACAAATTAAGGCGGAAGAAATATATCACAAGAATTCCTCGTTGGATTGCCCAAATGAAGGACAACGAATAGACCTTGTGCATTTTTCAATCAAGATTCTCGTCCTATAAACCCCATTATAAGGAGAAGCTTTGCTTACCGAAATTTCTTCATTTGCACGAACTTAAGCATTGGTGGTCGCCCATACCTTTCAAGATGTGATGCCCCAATGGGATTGCCAATAATGCAGCCTTTTGTTGCCTAATGGCTAATACCTTACGGCTTAGTTGGATGATTGTTACCTATTGCATTATATTGTATTGTCATTTTAAATAAAATTTCGTTTGACTGGTAGTTAAAGTTTATTTTATTGTATTGTTAAATTTATTATTATCTTTTCTATTTTTCTTTTATTTTTCCTTTTTAATATTAAATAATTTTTTTTTATTTTTTAACTTATTTTTTTATATAATAATTTTATCCCGTAACCTACTTTATCTTTTTGATATTGTAAATTTATCCTTCCTATTATTAGTACGTGACATCATAAAATAACGGAAAACAATAAAATCTATTCAAATATTATACTAATCAAAATAATACAATATAATAAATATAATACAATACAATACATTATAAAATAATATATAACAACCATCTAAACAAGCCGTTAGTAATTGATCATGGACAGATGATGCTATCCAGAACCAACAGCAAAGCCATCAAAGTAGTAGTTCTTTTTTCAAAAAATCTCCTATTATGTACATGGTACAGAAGGTAAGGAGAAGGAAACTAATGACAGTAAGAATAAATAATTAATTTTGTATTTATTTTTGTTATGAATATATTAAAGTGGATGCCCATTGAATACTCCTAGACATCTCTATTCCATGAATCATTTGAATTCATGTATTTAGTTAATTCATCACTTAATATTTGTAACCTTTAGGTGTATTCTTGTAATCTTTCATGTATTTTATATCCTATAAATAGAGTATTTTTTATCCAATGAAGGACACACAAGAAACACACTTGAATAAGATAACTTCTATATTCTTCTCCTATACATCTTGTCTCTATTACTACATTGTACTATTTTGCTTTCATTTCTTAACACGTTATCAACACGATTATTCTAACCAATTGAAATATTTACTTCAACCGGGTATTATCTTCCTCTTAAAGAGTTAGTCAATTTTCTTACAAATTCAGGTAGACATCCATTTGCTTCTATCGTATTTGAATTTTATGAATCACTACATGTATGACTTTGCTTTGGATATATATGACTTGGTATGGAAAAAAAAAACAGTAAGCTTTAATTTAAATTGTCATGCCAGCTTGTTCTAAGTTTAACCTTATGAAATAGGAAAGCATGCTATCATTACTTTGATGTGATATTGAAATAACCTTGTGAAATATTAGGAGGGATTTTGTTTATTGTTAGGTATAACATTTGATTTAAAATCCTTTGATCTTTGAAACTAGTAATCTTGATATGCGTGACATTTTTTAATGGAATAATAATGATGGCATCCTGCTTTGCTTAATTCCAAAAGGTATTATTTATTGAATCTTCGGTATTTATATTTACGTAAGTTTGGACGATGGCAAATATTAGTAATACGTAGCAAATCGAACGGGACTACTAGTTATAGTACATATGAATCAGTGTGTTATAAAGTAATTGGTGAATTTGCATGGAACGACTATAATATCTCTTTATTGTTTTAATGATTCACTACCATTAATAGTAGACTAGATGGGAGTGCCCGTGCTATGCACGAATGCGTAACATGTAATACCTCCTTTTTCCGAGAAATAAAGGATTAGAGAGTTTTTTCAATTAAAGTAACATTATTCGAAATGAGATTATTTATTTAATTAGAGTCGTCACTTGGAATAATTATTATGGTGTCCCAAGTCATCAGTTTATTTTAGAATCCCAAATCAAGAAAATTAACTCTGTTTAAGTCCGCGAAAACCAAAAGACTGGGTAAAAAATTATGTTAATCCGGAAGAAGGTGTGAGACACATCTCGGATTTCGTGGTTTTAGCATGATCGCTTTAATCATATCTGGCTTAATTAATAATTACTTATTTTTAGAACTTATATGCGTTTTATTTTTTTCCGCTTTTAATTATGGCGTTATGAATTTATCTTGAAACGAACCACGTGCGTGTGATTCCGTTTTATTTAGTGCACTAAAAATCATGTCATGCATACGTGTACACCATTAATAGCACTTAATTAATTATTAAGATTGTTTCGCCCAAAGCTGCACGAACGTATATCTTGGTTTTAATTTTGAAAATCATAACTATGTCACATGAACTTGTACATAATTACGATGATTTATTTATGAATACGCGCCTAAAGCATACTAGCGATTATTAAAAATTATTTTTCCTAAACTAATTTTGAGATTATTGTCAGATCATGAGATATGGATAATATTACGGAGGAAATGAAGTGAATCAATTAGGAAAGGTGGGCTAATAGAATTGTATTGGCCCAAAATCCACCCAAACCCAAACCACACTTTACATAGGGATTTTTTTCTTCCTCTACAATATTTGAAACTTATTTACTAAAATTATCCTAATTTTGTATATTACCCGCCCTAAACAAGGATTACTTACAAATTATATACATTACACCTTAAAAGGATCCATCCATTATTAGTGCCTTAAATTAGGGGATTCTTTGCTCGGAAAAAGGCATAACTGAAGGGAATAATGGCGTTAACCATGTTTGAGTATCTGATAGTGGCAATAGCAGCTCCCGCCATCGGAAAAGTGTAGGTCCGACGTACACAATCCTAGATCGTGCTGAGTTATTGGAATAGCTTGAGTGATTGGCAAGATTGACTTGAACATCAAATGAGTTATGAGCCTCGGAACGATAAACTTTGGCTACAAAATGCCTGAACCAGTCACAAATTAAATTTGGTATTGAACTCTTTGAAGGTGATTGGCTTTTCCATTGAATGGCTATGTTGAAACATTGTACTACTGTCTAAAGTTGGATGAAATGAGTTGGATGAAAATTCTCCTCGACGATGAGCAGTAAAGAGTTTTTAGTATTCAGGTGTTTGACTCTCCACCATTGACAACCATTAAGAAGCTTTGAAGCTTTGAATTCGAATTGGGGTTTTTAAAAACTATTATTTGTTTGGATTAGGTGTTGTTGCAAACAATTAGGAATATTGTTTGGAGTTTATATCTCAATTTTGAGGGTGCTTGGTGAAGATTAGACTTGATTTTGGCTGAATTTCAGATTGAAACTCGAAGAAAAAGAAGAAGAACACATGACATACCATATACTTACGAAATTGTAGTAAAGTTGTAGTATAATTATATTTTGATTGTTGTATGAAAGTTGAAAAATAGTTGTATAATGTATGAATTGTTGTATAAAATTTGTATTTAAGTTATCAATACAATCTTTTTATATAAATTTATTGATATGCATCAAAATTTGTCCAAAGATTTTACGAGGTTAATAACTATCATGTGGGGCTAGTAAAGCATTCTGCTTCACTTGATTGGTTAACTTACCCAATACACTAAGCTATCACAAATTAACGAAACATATTTACACTAAAATGGATACATCGTAATTACAATTAATATTATACAATTTGATGGTATAACGACATACAAATTTAAAAATAAATTTCGTACAAATTTTATACAAATTGATATATCTAAAACAACATACATACTAAAAATAAATTTCATACAACTAATTATATAGTATACACTTATTTACAACTTATCTACAACTTTCATACATTATTTTTACCCAGTTAAAATACATCTACAACATCATACAACTTAAATATAATTTTCATACAAATTTTATACAATATGTCTTTTTGTATATTTTGTATCTGATTTGTATATATTTTGTATGTGGTATGTGTTGCTTCCTCTCTACAATTCCAATCAAAACTTTCTCTCTTAATACAATTTTAATACATATCAATAACTTTATGTAAAAAGATTGTATTGATAACGTAAATATAAATTTTATACAACGATTCATACATTATACAACTATTTTTCAACTTTCATACAACATTCAAATAAGAAAATATATATAACTACATCAGAATACAATTTACATGCAACTATACTACAACTATACTACAATTTCATAAGCATATTGTATGTCATGTGTTCTTCTTCTTCTTCTTCTTCTTCTTCTTCTTCTTCTTCTTCTTCTTCTTCTTCTTCTTCTTCTTTTTCTTCTTCTTCTTCGAGTTTCAATATGAAATTCAGCCATAATCAAGTCTAATCTTCACCAAACACCTTCAAAATTGAGATATAAACTCAAAACAATATTCTCAATTGTTTTAAAAAACACTCAATTCAAACAAATAATGATTTTTGAAAACTCAAATTCGAATTCAAAGGTTCAAAGCTTTTTAATGGTTGTCAATGGTGGAGAATCAAACACCTTCAAAATTTATTGATTGGAATTTTTAATTTGAACACCAATTATGCAACATGAAAGGAAATTGCTAAGTTAAAACTCTAGAGTAAAACGATCGAAATCCATTGATGAATTCCATTAAAAATATATATAACATGAAAGGATAAAAAATAGAGGACATCGGAGGAAGAAATCTGGGCTGTTTCGGGGTCAGTTTTGGGACCGATTTAGAGCTGAAGTTTGGTGATTTCACGGTTGAAATTTGGAGGTTTGAGATCTGGTTTTTGGGTGTTTTTTGTTGAAAGAGAGCAACTGATTTTTGGTGTCTGTTTTCAGGTTATTTGGCGGTTGTTTTTAGCTGCGTTTTCGAAGCTAAAAGTGGTGTAGCTCAGGTGTTTTTATGGAGTTTTAGGACTCTTTTCTCGTGGAGTTCTTCATGGTGTTTAAGGGTGTTTGAGGTGGTCGAGAAGATGGCTGGTTTTAGAAGGTAAAATGGATTGAAGAAGAAGAGATGTGCAGCTGCTGCTTTGTTTTTGATCTCAGGTGCTCCCCTTTTTTTCGTCTATTTTTTTTCTCAGTGAATTATCAATGAGTTTTATAGTAAAAAATGAGAGTAAAGATCTGGAGAATATTGTGTGCAGGTGCTCAAAACTTGTGCAGGTGAGAAGCTGCCAAGAAAAGTGGGAATTTATTAGGATCTCTTACAAGTGTTCAATTGTGATTTGTTCTTCTTTTTTTTTTGTAGTATTTTCTTTTCTTGAATATAAATAAGCATATTAATCTACTCCTACTAAATAAGTAAATAAAAAGCAAGGTAAAATAACTACACTCACTATTTAGTTCTTAAAGCCTCTAATTTAAAAATTGTACTAAACTAGATAAAACTATATTTTTTGGAACTCTTCTTTCTTTGTAAATGAAAATAAAACTAATACTCTAAAAAATATAACTTTTTTTTTTTAGTTTTTTATTTTATCAAATAAACCTACTAAAAATTGAAATAAAGGCTAAGATATCAAGATTTAGCAAATATTTACATACTAAAAAGTGATAAATTTTTTAAATATAGTCAAAAATTAGGTGCTCACAACATGCCCCTCTTTGCTTGAAAACATGAAAAGTGTTCAGGCAAAGACAAGGTGAGCCATGTGACTAATTTTTGACCAAACCGTTATTCAAAAGGGAAGAAATAAGAGAAAAGAATACAACCGAGTCCTGGTTGTGGACAACCTACATATCCCGGGGTACAAGGGAATCAGGTCGCATGTAGTTCAAGGAGAGTAATGGAATGGTGAGTTGCAGAGTTGAGTGAGGTTCTGTCGACGCTCCGATCCGTGGTCCGTTATTACATCAAAATCAAAATCAAAAGAAATTAAACAAGCTATCAGCTATGAGTTATAAGATTCCTATTTATAAGTCTTCTGAAACTTGATCTTGAGTCTTGACTGGTTCTTCACAAAGACTCTTGAGTCTTGACTAGTTCTTCACACAGACTCTGACTTGAACCTTGATGCTTGCTAACTGCAGGTGTTAATTCATTCTTCTAAGGCTTCTTCAGATCAAAATGGGAAATGCAATGCTCGTGACTTCAGTCATATCTTGAGCAGTCCACATCTTTTCATCTGCTTCTACATTTTGGATCCATTTTTTTTTCTTTTCTTTTATTCTGAATTGAGACTTCTTCTTTTGGTCATCTCGAACCCTGTGCCTCGAGGTAAAACCTGCTCAGACATCAAAACAAACAAAAGAACAAAAATTTTCTGCCCCATTTTTTACTAGAAAAAATTTGTGAGTTATTTGTAACAAAACTTCTACACTACTTCATTTATTGAAAGCAATAAAAGGCCGGGATTGGTGTACCCTGGGAAAACGTGATTCTTTAGGAATGGTGTACCTTGATTGTTTAGACGGTGCCTCAACTAAGGATTGGTGTACCTTATGTTAGGGAAATGCGATGAGGGAATGGTGTACCCTATATTTAGCAAAGATATCAGAAGACTAGGGAGTGGAGACCCTATGTCTAAAATGAAATCAATTAGGAAGTGGAGATCCTATGTTGGAAAAGGAGACTAGGAAATATAGACCCTGCGTCTAAAATAACATCAACTATGGAGTGAAGACCCTATATTGAAAATGAAGACTAGGGAGTGGAGACCCTATGTTGGAAAACACAGCTAGGGATTGGTGTACACTATACTACCATGATTTTGAAATTTCTTTCTTTTTTCTTCTTTTTATTAAGAGAATGAGTAAAATGCGGGAAAGAATTTGGAGAAGACTTCCCTTTTTGGAGTTGTTGCTACTGTAGAGTTGTTTCTAGCCCCTGCGCAGCTTCTTTTGGTTGCACCTGCTTCTTGCAAGGTTGCTTTTGGATTACCCCTGTATCATGTTTTTCAAACAAAGAACAATTGTTAGTTTGAAACGGTGGTTGGTTTTGCAGCCTTGAATGTCTCAGTCACTTGATCTTGGCCGGCTTCTTTGATGATAATTTCACATGCAACTGGTTATTTCCTGAATACTGATTGCACTTCTGGCCCCGGAGAACCCTTGGCTTTTCCAAAACTTTTCCATGACGGTTGCTCGCGTGAGACTTAAACTTTTCAACTTTGTTTTGCCTTTGTAGGCCTTTGATTTCTTTCTTCCAATTTTAATTTTAGAGCATTGGGAACCTTTGGCTTTTCAAACCTTGCCGCGACGGTTAGCCACTTGGGACTTAACCTTTTCAAATAGGCACTTCAATTTGATTTCCTCCTTCCAAGGTTTTTGATTTCGAAGCATCGGTCGCGATGGTCAGTCAGGGTCGACTTGATTCCCTTGCCGAGGCTGGGTGCTTTTTTTGCATATTAGCTCGTATCAAACGAGAGCCCTGTAAATCAGTCTTACCATTTCTTCTTTGCCTTAGTTTTTGGAACAAAGTTAGATCGAAAGGGATTAAAAGAAAAAAACAAGCAATGGAATGGAGAATGAGTTTAAACAAAAGGTATCCCTTTCGGAGAAAAGAAAGAGGGACTTATCTGGAGTACATACGGGCTTCAATGAACATGACATACTTTTTGGACTGGATGTATAATCCGTGTAAACCATCCGACTCTCAAAAATTTATCAAAAATTTTGCTTCGAAACCGAGAAACCTTGCCCGGACTATGTTAATGCCAATGGCTGTGAGAATCCTCTTTTCCGATCAATGGTTCCCTTTGCGGGTTTTCACCAGCTGGCCTCTCTCATTTCTATTCTCACCATCACCTTATAGTGCTCTTTGCGTGTTTTCACTAACAAGACTCTCATTTTGGTTTCTTTACTCACCATCGCCTTACGGTGCCCGTGAGAGTTTTCACTAATAAGACTCTCTCATTTTGTTTCTCTCATTTTGGTTGCATCAGATCCAAGTAACTGTATCTTACGATTCATGAACATTCTCGCCGATCGATCGGAAGGACTTAAAAAAGATTTGGGTAAAAAGAATTTGGATTGAATTACAACTTTAGAACCTTTCAGGCAAAACCATTGCCGACTCATTGTAACATCTGCTCCAGTTTCAACTTTTGGGGGATGTAGATTTTTGTTTTGGTGTGACTGAATCCCAGAGAGAGGCTGCCTATGTATCCTTTCGGAATCAAGTTAAACGTAGTTCAATAAACATGAACTGTTTTGATTTTTGCTTTGTTTTTCTTCTGTTTTGTTTTCTTTTCTCTTTCTTTTATTTTTATTTTTCCTTTTTTTCCTTCTTTTTCTTTTTTTTTTTTTTATTTTTCTTTTTCTTTTTCTTCTTTGCTTTTTGTCTCCTTTGTTTTTTTTTCCTAACTGCTTCTGTTTCCAAAGAGGGTAATCAAAGAAAGGTAACCATCTCAAAGGATTGACAAAATGGGTTAATGGTGTTTGAGTAGCGAGAATGAAAGCCTTCGTCATCACAATCGGAGAACATTAATGTTGCAAAAAGGGTCAAACATAGTACTTTTGACTGCATCCATATTGACAGTTGTTTTAGGGACATTTCCTTCGATGCTTCCCAGGTACAATGCTCTCTTTTGGCAGTACTCTCGTTATAATGTATGTACCTTTTCAATTTGGAGCCAATTTCCTTTGGCTTCTTCATGGGGTTGGAGGATACGTCTCGGATATTTTAAATTTCCTGGGCCTCACTTTCTTGTTGTAGACACGTGCCATTCTTTGTTGGTACAACTGCCCGTGGCAAACTGCGCCCAATCATTTTTCATCAGTCAGTGTCAATTATTCCAATCGGTTCTTGACCCAATCTTTATCCTCAATCTCGACTTCAACTATGATCCGAAGAGAGGGAATCTCAACTTCGTTCTAATTTTCTATTTATTTTCTTACAAGCCTTGTCTTCAAAACATTCTGCGTCTTGATTCATTATTTCGGGGTTTGAGAGCGTTATAGGATCTGGGAATGAAGTCCGCAAGCATGTCATGTTATTAAAATCTACATTAATAGAACTGAAAAGAGAATAGCAAAAGTGACAAGATTAAGAAAAGAGACATTCTTGGACAATAAAATATTAATTTCATTTGATTTTTTTTTAATTTTTAAAGATAGAAGGGTTTACATCAGAAAGTAAGACATTTTTAAAGATAGAAGGGTTTACATCAGAAAGTAAGACAATAACGTAAAAAATCTGGATTACACCCTGAAATAATCCAAAGCAGAAAACACAGCAAGACCGGCTACCGAGATTCCCCTCTGACATAGAACTTTTCAGGTTTGGCGCCACTTTTTTGGTTTCTCTTCTGCCGCGACAATGGCTACTATGGCTTTCAATGCTGGATCAAATTCCCCATCATCACAGATCATTCCAACGACTAGGCCAATGTTCTGAGCAAACAACATATTGTTCATCACATTAGGGGCTTCTTCTTCCCTGAGAACTATTGACTTGAACTCAATAAGGTCCTACTGCTCTTTTGAGAGTCCAACTATCTTCAGTATCATGTCTCATTGCTCCAGAGTGGTATTCACATCTAGCATCAGCTCGGTGCGAGGGAGGACTCGGGGTTCGGCCGGTTCGGGGCCACTCGTTGCAGCAAACCTAGCCTGATTATCTTTTGAAATAAACTTGAATACGATTCACCAATAGGGGTGAATTGATTCCTTCTGAGGGGCTCTCTTGGGCGAGGATTATATTGGGGAACATTTGGTTGGGGATTATATGGAGCTTGGTAGGGACGGGCATTTCAAGGAGGTGGAGCCCGATTTTGTGTATAATGTTGTGGCCGCGTGTAAGGTTGCAAGTTCATCACCGCATAAGTAGGCGGTGCCACGGTATAAGCAGCATCTTGATTGGGATAATAGTGTTGTGGGACCTTCGGAAGCATATATGATTGGTTGAATGACCTGCGGGCTCCCTCGAGTTTGAAACCATCATGGCTTCCTCTTCTCTCCCATTTCTGTTCATCAAACACCCCCTCCCCCCCGAACCATTCTGAACGGCTGTGATGTGGCCTTAAAGGCAACATGACTCAAGATTCGGCCCGTTTTTATACCATTTTCGACCATCTCCCCAATTTTGATAGCCTCAGCGAATGGCTTACCTATAGCGGACATCATGTTCTGGAAGTAGTCCGCCTCTTGGGCCTGCAGGAAGACCGTAAACATTTATGCTTCATCCATTGGAGGCTTTACCCTGGCGGCTTGCTCACGCCATTTGACAATATATTCACGTAAATTTTCTGCGATTTTCTTTTTCAAATTGGAAAAAGAGTTCTCTTTTTGGATTTTTCCGCTCTTGCTTTTTTTTTTTTTGGTTGTTTTTCGTACTTTGTTTATTTATGGCTATGATCGCATCCGATGAGGATTGCTTACGTATTGTGACGCCACATGAATCAGATCATTACGTAGTTCAGGAAACAAATGGCTCCTAATCAAGGAAAAATATTTTGGATTTTTTTTGTTTTTTTGTTTTTTTTTTGGAATTTTGAAAGAAAGACTTCTAAAAAGAAAGAATTATGTTTTTGTTGGATTCAAATTTTTTTCTTGGGAATTTTCGTAAGAAAGACAATATTTTTGAATTTTTGGCTTTTTTTTTTTGAATATTTGGGAGAAAGACTTCAAGAAAAAGAAAAAATATATATTTTTGGATTTTGATTTGATTTTTTTTTCCGAATGAAAGACTTCTAAAAGAAGAAAATATTTTTGGATTTAATTTTTTTTTCTTTTGGATTTTCTAAGAAAAGAATTAAGTAAAGGTAAAATATTTTCTATTTTTTTGAAAATTGGGGCCGAACCGATGAGGTTTGCCTACGTATCTCACATCCGGTGAGAATCAGACCCGCAGTTCAGTCAGTTTTGACGGAACGGGGGAATTATGGCATTTGAAAATTTTGGCTCATTTTGAAACGACCTTTCTTTTTTATTTTTAAAAATTAGGCAGAGTTTCGGGATATTTTTTAAATACCAGAACTTTTGGAATTTTCTCTCTCCTACCTCTCACTCCTGCTTTTTCTCAATTTTCTGTACTTATTCTAGAAGCCGGTCAACATGCAAACTAGATCAAACGATGCACAAGTAGCACATAGGATGCATCAGGATGGTTTTTTATTTTGGGTACACCTGTCCTAGACGGACTCAACCCTTGTGTTGAGTCTCCAAGTTAAATGCATGTGATACAAACAAACGTTCCTACTAGGAATCCAGTATGAGGTTATGTTATTCTGTCACGACCTAAATTTTTCTCTGTAGGATGTCGTGACGGCACCTAGTCTCTAAGACTAGGTAAGCCTAAACCTTACTGAATTAATAGAAGAATTTGACCAACAATTAATAATGATGAAATAGAACCTTATTATACAACTTACAATTCCCAAAACCGGTAGTACAAGTCATAAGCTCTACTGAGTTTACTAGAAAAATTCCTAAATACAACTGTTGAAATGGAAGTTAAACAGTACAAATACAAATCCGAGGGTGACTCCGATGCCTGCAAACGTGACGGCAAGTTTACATTGACTCTCCACAGCTCGACCAACCAGCTAATAATCAACGACAACCGTGGCACCTGGATCTGCACAACAATGTGCAGAAGCATAGTATGAGTACACCACAACGGTACCCACTAAGTATCAAGACTAACCTCAGTGAAGTAGTAACGAGGGACAGTCAAGACACCTACCGGACTAAACATCCTGAACAAGTGTAAAGGTGAACTAGCAGAGGAACAATATTAATATAAAGCTACGTAGGATAAGAAACACAAAACAATACTTGCAATGATAACACTAATAAAAATAATATTTAATGGAAGCAGTGAATTAGAAATGTTGTAGAGTAAGTTGGACACAGTCTAAGTCCGGTGAAACCAAATAAAGGAAACCTAGCAACAACTCAATAAGAACAACCACTTTCTCACCATATCTTTCGAGCATTTCCACGAGGTACCGAACCTCAAAATCACAGCTCACGAGTCCCAATTCTTGAATCCTAATCACTTGGCATCTTGTACCCACATTCCAATTCATAACCGCACAGACGACTCACGTGCCAAGAGAACAACTCGCACAGAAGGCAAATAGTCGAGAGTACAAGCAATGGTCAACAATGTCAGGATTCCTCTTATTAAATCAATAGGGTGATTTAACTACGTGTATGCTTGTGCAGGTGTGCTACCACAGTTCAAGTCAACCGATAAGAGTAGAGACAATGAATGGCACATGAGAAACGATCACCAAAAGAATGTATAGAATACTAAAAGCAGCAATGAAGTTAAAACAACGACTAGCACAACAAAGTTAGCTACACATAACCAAACAAATAATGCAACACAGAGGGAGACAATTAATAGTATGCTAAGAGAACAACAATCAAAGATAAGTGCACAGAAAAAAGGAAAATGACAACAGAGCCCTTCTACTGCCTCGTAGCCTTAAATCGTAAATGAATCACAACGGCACGATAGAAACCTCGTGCAAACAATAACAACCGCATGGCAGAAACCTCATGCCACAATAACATCTGCACTGCAGAAACCTCATGCTACAATAATATCCGTACGATAGAAACCTCGTGCCACAATAATATTCGCACGGCAGAAACCTCATGCCACAATAACATCCGCACGACAGAAATCTCGTGCCATAATAACATCCGCACGATAAAAACCTCGTGCCACAATAACATCCGCACGACAAAACCTTGTGCCACAGTAACATCCGTACGGCAGAAACCTCGTGCCACAATAACATCCGCACGGCAAAAACCTCGTGCCACACAGCATTGAATACCATAACAACAACGACAATAATACAAGAGTACAATAAGTAATTCAATTCAGGAACTCCAGAACACAAAAGACCAAAGAACGAACTCACAAGGAAAAACACAACATGAGATAATTGTACAAGATAGAAATAGCTCAATAAGGAAGGGATAATGTGTAGCAATGATCCCACATAAGTAAAATTCAACGATAAGAGGGATAACATGAATCAATGACTCCAATTAAGGGTAAGTCAACAATGGTAAGGGATAACAAATCTTCACTTAGGGTGGAGCAATTACGGAAGAGATTCGACAAATTCAATTAAGGATAAGCAAATTATGAAAAAGATAATAATAACTTCAATCAAACAATTACGAGAAGGATAACATAACAATAAAAGAGGCCACAACTTCAGTCAAGGCACATAAGAGTTTAATCGGCAATAAGGATAAAACATGGAGCAATTAATTCCAACTAAGACATGTCAGGGTGAATTAAGTAATGGGGGATTCAACATAATAAAACAACTTCATATTTAATGAACATAGGAACCTAAGAGCCCTAAACGGTCAAATTTCCACAAATAAGCCCGAGCACGTACTCGTCACCTCGCGTACGCGGACATCACATGACACAATTAGCACCAACGACTCAAATCCTAAGGGGTAGTCCCCCCCCCCCCCAAAGTTACGCAAGATATACCTCAAACCATGCTCAACCAATGAATTAGAAGGCATTTCCCTTGATTTTTCAACTCTGAACGGCTTGAATCTAGCCAAACCAATTTCATGCTATAAATATAACTATAGAAAACTAATTTAAATAATGAAATAGTGATCTTAGCTAAGAATTGAAAAATCGCTCCAAAAAGTCGACCCGGGCCCACGTCTCAGACCCGACTAAAATTACAAAAGTCGAACACCACCCATTCGATAACGAGTCCAACCATACAAGGATTACCAAATTCCGATATTAATTCATCCTTCAAATCATCATTCTACATTTTAAAAGATTTCTACAAATGTTTTCCAGATTTCCAACTTAATTCACTAATATGATGAAAATAGCAATGGATTCATGAAATATAACAAGATTCGGGTAGAGAACACTTACCCCAATGAGTTGCTTGAAAAACCAATGAAAAATCTCCCAAAACAGAGGTCTACAAGTCCAAAAATGAATAAATCCTCAAACCCCTTCGACATATATGTTTTACCTAGCGCCTTCCGCTTTTGCGAATAGGATTTGCGCACTTGCGCACTCGCATTTGCTAGAAAATTTCCGCATCTGCGGGTTCCACCCAACAGCCAACCCCTTGCACCTACGGACCTTCTTCCGCTTCAGCGCACCGCAGGTGCGATGCCCCAAGCCGCTTTTGCGCAACAAGTTGCTTATGTTACCAACATATCGTTTTTGCGAAGCCGCAGGAGCGTGCCTATCTCCCGCACCAGCGAAGCCTCCCAAGCCCAGCCTTTCCTGCTTCTGCGCATCCATCATGCACTTGCGACCATCGCACCTCTGCCCGGTGGTCCGCAGGTGCGACCACACCTGAACTCAGCCCAAGCCAGCCTCACCCAAAAATGTTCCAATTAATCCGAAGCTCGTCCGAAGCTCACCCGAGCCCCTCGGGACCCCGTTCGAATATACCAACAAGTCCTATAACATAACATGGACCCACTCGAGGTCTCAAATCACATCAAACAACATCGAAACTACAAATCGCACCACAAATCAAACTTATAAATTTTTAAATCTTCTAACTTCTAAAACTCGCGCCGAAACATATCCAATCAACCCGGAATGATGCCAAATTTTGCATGCTAGTTCCAAAAGACATAACAGAACTAATCCAACTCTCTGATTTGCATTCCGACCCCAATACCACCAAGGTCAACTCTCGATCAACCCTCTCAACCTTCCAAAACTTCAACTTTTCTGACTTTCCCAAAATGCATCAAATTACCCTACAGACCTCCAAATCCAAATCCGGACACACGCCTAAGTCCAAAATTTCCATACGAAGCTATTGGAACGGTCAAAGGCCCATTCCGGAGTCGTTAACACTAAAGTTATATTCCGGTCAACTCTTACCACTTAAGCTTCTAATACAAGAATCCTTCTTCCAAATTGACCTCGAATTATCCGAAAACTAAACTCGACTATACATGCAAGTCATAACACATAGTACGAAGCTGCTCGAGACCTTATGCTGCCGAACGGGACTTTAATTCTCAAAACGACCGATTGGGTCATTACATTCTCCCACGCCTAAGTTCAAAATCGCCATACGAACTATTTGAACGGTCAAAAGCCCATTCCGGAGTCGTTAACACAAAAGTTAAATTCCTGTTAACTCTTACCACTTAAGCTTCTAAACAAGAATCCTTCTTCCAAATTGACCTCGAATCATCCGAAAACTAAACTCGGCCATACGCGTAAGTCATAACACATAGTACGAAGCTGCTCGAGACCTTAAGCCGCTGAGCGGGACTTTAATTCTCAAAACGACCGATCGGGTCGTTACATTCTCCCCCTCTTAAACAAACATTCATCCTCGAACGAGCCAAGAATCGTCCAGAAGTCATCAAATTACTGAATGTATTCATCCTACATATACCCGCGGATGACCCCACGTCACCCCAATCCACATAAGCCCGACGACACCACCTCAACTGAAATTTACCCCTTCCACCAATACCAATAAGCCTTAGAACCGAAATTCTCACCATCTGATCATCTCCAAAAGACCCGATTCCTATATCCACACTCGGTATCAGCCTCCACCAGCTGCAAAAACTTACGCCTACACCCACAAGGTACAACCACACAACATACCACATCACACATATGCCCATAACAACATCTCTGACCACCATAGCTGCCCGTAATCAAATTCAGTACCAGCAATTAGCCTCATATACGTTAGAACCCTGTTTCAAACCTCCACAACACCAACAATGATGGAAGAAACATGAAGACCTCATAACTACTCACCTGAATCAATAGTCACATCTAACACCATCGGGGCACACACCTCGCAAGCTAAAACTCAATAAGTACAACACGAATATGACTGAATATATAAAGGAACACATGAAAGAATAATCAAACAAGCCCGGCAGGCACCACTCTCTATCAGTACCATACTACGAACCAATTACACAAGGGAGAATCAAAACATATGAACAATTTGCAAAGATCCAATCCTGATATAACTCCACCGTGGTACGCAGCCTGGATCAAACACATCAAAACACATGACACCGCAAGGGTCTCACCCTCAACTCTAAATCGCGAGTAGCATACACATCATACCAACCGAAACCTTCCACTAATTCAATTCCGCCAACAAAATCACAACACTTACTGAACTTCCACACCGGTAGAGCATCTAAATCACAAATCGTAGCCTATCACCTAGAAGTCACATCAGAACTATCGAAATGAGCAACGGAAAGTCACCTCTAGTCTCATAGCTCTCAATAATGAATAAAAACAAAATGGTAGATACGGGCTACCCCTATAGAATCTCCCAGCAAGGGGTAAACACATAAGCAGAGTACTAAATCATGAAACTCACCCACATGTGATGCAAAATAGGAGGACTCACCCCGATAAGCATAACCGAAACAAAATAGGAATGACGCTGCTCTATAACAATTCGAAACCATAACTGTATGACATCATATAGTGCAGCAGCCTCAGCCCTGCTGTAAAAAATACATCAACGAGTTGGGCCTCCCCTTCTTAGATGCCCTCTACTCACCTGACCTGTACCCCAAGCTGGCGGTGCAGGGATAATAGCAACTGGGGCAGAACTCATAGCCTGGATACTCCGCTGTGACACATCTGTCCAGACTCTGGAACAATCTCACACCATGTGGCTGGTATCTCCACACTCAAAGAAACCTCCTTGCTGACTTGGCTGTAGAAGCTGTCCGATACGGGTACCTTGAGACCCATGGGTACCTGGAACACCGTGCGAAACCTGAAGTACAAATTGAGCTGGCTGACCCACAAAACCTCTACCATGCCATACTCTGCCTCCAAAATAGGAACCAATAGGTCTCTATGGTCTACGAGGCCTCTTTAGCCTCCCCGTCCTCTATCTCCTGGACCAGCATGACTCCTAATCGGCCAGCGATCTCTACCATCTGCTGAAATGGAACATCCGACTCCAACTCTCGAGCCATGCTGAACCGGATATCATGACAGAGCCTCCAATGGACCTGCATACTCGCTCTATAACTGTAGAACAAAAATAGATGCATGTCTTGACAATTCATCGAATCTAACGGCATACTCTAACACTGACACAGTGCCCTGGTGCGGCTGCTCAACTCCATGCACCATGCATTCCGAAGGGTCTAGGGAACAAACACTCTCAAGAACACATCTGAAAACTGAACCCATGAAAGTGAAGCTGCGTCGGTCGGACTACTCGACTTATATGCTCGCCACCACTGATGTGCTGCTCCCTTAAGCTAACACAGTAAAAGCAACTCAGTTCGTCTCCACAATAACCATAGCGCGGAGAATATAGTAGCACTCCCCTAGAAACTCATGTGCATCCTCTGAAGCCAAACCACTGAAAGTATAAGGGTATTACTTCTTGAATCTCGCAAGCCTAAGCTATTCTTCCTCATATGTTGTTGCCCTAACCGCGGGCTGAACTGGGATAACAGGCTGTGCCGGCATGACACCTGGAACCTGACCAACGTGGACTCGTTGCTCTGGAGTATAGGCGGGGGAGTCTAAGCTCCTCCCCCGATCTATGAAGTAGCTGGTGCAACCGAAATCAACTTTCTGCCTGAGCCAATGTACTAAACATGCTCAGGAACTGTACTAAAGTCCCCCAACAGAAGCCACTGACGGCTCCTCAACGGCTGCTCTAATGGGTGCTCTAGCTGTAGTACGTGCTCCTTCCCGACCTCTGCCTTTGCCCCGGTCTCTAGCAACGCCGGCTCTAGGGGCAGCATTGTCGGTAACTGCAGCTCGTGTCCTCACCATTTGTGAGAGAATAGAATGACAAGGTTCAAACTCCGAGATCAATAAACTCAAACGATAGGAATGAAAGAAGTGAAACTGTCCTTATAGTTCCGCAGCCTCTCAAAGATAAGTACAGACAACTCCGTACCGATCCGCAAGACTCTACTAAACTCGTCCATGACTTGTAGCACCTATGAACCTAAAGCTCTGATACCAACTTGTCACGATCCAAATTTCTCTCCGTAGAATTTTGTGACGGCACCTAGTCTCTAAGACTAGGTAAGCCTAACACTTACTGAATCAATAAAAGAATTTGACCAACAATTAATAATGATGAAATAGAACCTTATTACACAACTTTCAATTCCCAAAACCGATAGTACAAGTCATAAGCTCTACTGAGTTTACTAGGAAAATCCCTAAATACAATTGTTTGAAATAGAAGTTAAACAGTACAAATACAATATCAGAGGGTGACTCTGAGGCCTGCGAATGCGACGACAGGTTTACTTTGAGTCTCCACAGCTCGACCAGCCAGCTAATAATCAACAACAACTGAGGCATCTGGATCTGCACAAAAATGTGCAGAAGCGTAGTATGAGTACACCAAAGCGGTACCCAGTTAAGTATCAAGACTAACCTCAGTGAAGTAGTGACGAAGGACAATCAAGACACCTACTGGACTAAACATCCTGAACAAGTATGAAAGTGAACTAGCAGAGAAACGATATTAATATAAAGCTACGTAGGATAAGAAACACAAAACAATACTTGCAATGATACACTAATAACAATAATATTTAATGGGAAGCAATCAAGTAGAAATGCCGTAGAGTAAGCTGGACACAGCCTAAGTCCAATGAAACCAAATAAAGGAAACCCAGCAACAACTCAATAAGAACAACCGCTTTCTCACCAGATCTGTTCGAGCATTTCCACGAGGTACCGAACCTCAAAATCACAGCTCACGGGTCCCAATTCTTGAACCCTAATTACTTGGCATCTTGTGCCCACATTCCAGTTCATAACCGCACGGACGACTCACGTGCCAAGAGAGAAATTCTCACACAGAAGGCAAATAGTTGAGAGTACATGCAATGGTCAACAACGTCAGGATTCCTCTTCTTAAATCGATAGGGTGATTTAACTACGTGTATTCTTGTGCATGTGTGCTACCACAGTTCAACTCAACCGATAAGAGTAGAGACAATGAGTGGCACATGAGAAACGATCACCAAAAGAATGTACAGAGTACTAAAAACAGCAATGAAGTTGAAACAACGACTAGCACAACAAAGTTAGCTACACATAACCAAACAAATAATGCAACAACGAGGGGGACAATTAATAGTATGCTAAGAGAACAACAATCAAAGACAAGTGCACAGAAAAGAGGAAAATGACAACAGAGCCCTCCCGAGGTACCGCCTCGTAGTCTCAAATCGTAAATGAATCACAACGGCGCGGCAGAAACCTCGTGCAAACAATGACAACCGCACGGCAGAAAATCTCGTGCCACAATAACATCCGCACGGCAGAAACCTCGTGCCACAATAACATCCGCACGGCAGAAACCTCGTGCCACAATAATATCCACACGGCAGAAACCTCGTGCCACACAACGCTGAATACCACATCAACAACGACAATAACACAAGAGTACAACAAGTAATTCAACTCAGGAACTCCAGAACACAAAAAAACGGAAGAACAAACTCCCAAGGAAAGACACAACAGGACATAATGGTACAAGATAGCAATAGCTCAACAAGGAAGGGATAATGTGTAGCAATGATCCCACATAAGTACAATTCAACGATAAGAGGGATAACATGAATCAATGACTCCAATTAAGGGTAAGTCAACAATGATAGGGATAACAAATCTTCACTTAGGGTGGAGCAATTACGGAAGAGATTCAGCAAATTCAATTAAGGATAAGCAGATTCTGGAAAAAGATAATAATAACTTCAATCAAGTATAAACAATTACGAGAAGGATAGCTTAGCAATAAAAGAGGCAACAACTTCAGTCAAGGCACATAAGAGTATTATCGATAATAAGGGTAAAACATGGAGCAATTAATTCCAATTAATACGCGTAAGAGTGAATTTAGTAAATGGGGGATTTAACATAACAAGATAACTTCATATTTAATGAACATAAGAACCTAAGAGCCCTCAACAGTCAAATTTCCACAAAGAAATCCGAGCACGTAAAATGATTTTAGGACTATTTTCTTCATGGAGTTCTTCATAGTGTTTAAGGGTGTTTGAGGTGGTGGAGAAGATGGCTGATTTTAGAAGGTAAAATGGGTTGAAGAAAAAGAGATGTGCGGCTACTGCTCTGCTTTTTATCTCAGGTGCTTTCCCTTTTTTCGTCTGTTTTTTTTTTCTTTAGTGAATTATCAATGAGTTTTATAGTAAAAAATGAGAGTGAATGTCTGGAGAATATTGTGTGCAGGTACTGAAAACTCGTGCAGGTGAGAAGCAGCCAAGAAAAGTGGGAATTATTAGGAAGAATCTCTTACAAGTGGTCAACTGTGATTGGTACTTTTTTGGGTAGTATTTTCTTTTCTTGATAATAAATAAGCATAATAATCTACTCCTACTAAATAAGTAAATAAAAAGCAAGGTAAAATAACTGCACCCACTATTTAATTCTTAAAGCCTCTAACTTAAAAATTATAATACACTAGATAAAACTAAATTTTTTGGAAACTCTTCTTTCTTTGTAAATGAAAATAAAACTAATACTCTAAAAAATGTAACTTTTTTTTTTTTTTGTAGTTTTTAATTTTATCAAATAAACCTACTAAAAAGTGAAATTAATCCTAAAATATCAGACTTAAACTTAACAAATATTTAAGTACTAAAAAGTCAAAAGTTCAGTGCTCACAATTACGGTCCGACGGCACTCTTTCTTTCACTATTAAATCAACTAAGAAAGTGCAAACACAGGCATTAAAGTAAACTTTGACAATAGCAATGACAGATTACCTTGTTTTGTAATCAATTATCAAATACCAGTAAGTCTATTACATGAGATATTTAAAATACGTATAAGTTTACATTCTGATAATTTTAGAGTTCATTCATATCGAGATCACAGAGCATTCTCTAAATGTCCAATTCTCGAATTACCGTGACAGCATCAATTATCACGAGTCCTCTCGCGAAGTAGGAGTTTTACGTCATCGCAGGTGCGAGACAGGAAGGAAGAACCAACTTTCTTCGATAGTACTGCGTCGAATATTGTCAGAATGTGCTTTATAACGAAGCAAAACTGAAAAAGAAATTCTAAGCAACCAAAGTACAAAGTTAAATAGATATGAAAATTTTGAATGAGCAAGAATGACTATGTATAACGTATACGTAACTTGATACTGAGATAATAGCAAAGTTAGGTTATATATACATTTTATTCACGAAAAGTAAACCGGTGACCATTTGATCCAACTTGAATATCAAAAAGCTCATATCCAGATAAATGCATTTGAAAATGCATACTTCAGCTCTCTGATAAGGATTTTCTTTTAATTATACGCACTTATATGCGACAGCTGGATGACATTTATTGCACGTGTTCCATGCTTTATCTTAACATTTTAAATTTATTTAATACTAATATCATAGCCTTAAAATTCACTACATGTACGAAAACTGGAGGGTGAATTAAGTAAAGTTAGCTCCTAAATTTTGTAGGTTCATATCATTTGGTGCAACTAATCTTTAGATTTGTCGAGACCCACCCTCAATCATAGTGTCATTGCATTTCTTTGAGGATTAGGTTTCAACACTTGCAACTACAACATAGAAAGAGAGATAATAAAACGTTTTATACAATTATGGCAAATAAAGCAGAAATGGAGGATAATTTTGTGAAAATCAAGATGCCATTGGGATCTTCCATCATTATTATCTCTCTGAGATTTTCTATACATAGTAGTAGGAGCGGAAAACCCAGAATGTGCAATCATGGAAACACGCTAAAAAAATATCCAAAAAAAGAGGACTCACTGAACTTCTCTCTCAATAGTATCTGCGTCAAAGGGTCTCTACACCAACAGTAGTTGAGACAAAAAAGATGGGGCATGTTCCGGCAGAAGGATAGTACCAACCTAGAAAAACATCAACGGACAAAAAGATGGTAACAAAATCTTATGGCAATTTCTAATAACAAACTTATGTCTTAAGAGCACTAATTTGTTAAAACAAAAAGAAATGCATAAATTTTGTAAATTTTTTCAAGGGCATAGTACTGTATAAAAGAATATAAATAATAATCATATATAGAAAATCTAAACACAAAGAGGCATTTTGTGTTTAGAAAATCTAAGTAGCCTCCTTTTTTTTTAACCAAGCAGCTCTAAATAGCATCTTATAACATAACACCTAAAATTCTAGGCCAGACTAATGCAATAACACATATTTGTTCCTCCCAAAAATTACTAATATAATAGAAGAGAAAGTTAAATGCTTTCTGTTTATGCTCTATATAACAATAGAAGAATTTCATCAGAAGAGAACATCTGATATCTCGAAATATTGCTTCAACATCTCTTTTTTCTTCTTAACCTCAATCAATTTGATAGCAGACAACTAGTGTCTCCATTTAGAGCAAATAAGACACTGATAATGCAAGATCCTCCATGCACAACCAATAAATTACAGATATTTCAACCTTAGAGCCATCCAGACAGTAGATTCATAAGCATTTCACAGTTCTTCCATCATTCCATAATGGCATGCATCTCTAGAGGTTCAATCACAAGGAGAGGTTCACTATGATGTGGGTACCTTTTTTTCCTTTTAAGGAAAAAATGACCATATAACAAGAATCAAATGTAAAAACATTGCCTAAAAGCATTGCAGACTGCCATTGAAAGCTTCCTTTATGGTACACCGATTCCTTAGGCAAATCATCTCAAGAAAAAATAAATTATTAGTAACTTTGCGACTAATATTGTTCTTAATTTTTTTTAATAAACAATAAATTTTATCGAATAAACATTAAAATAAGACAAAAGACACTTGAAGCCCCTAAAAGAATGTATTCTGAGAGCCATTGTTGTGTTTTCTCTTGAGATACACAACTCAATCCCTGATTGAACAGGGCGCAATTATCTTGTTCTACATAGAATGTGCAGCTATCTAGTTAACCAACAAGCTTATCTAGTGAAGACATTGCTTCATTAAGTCTTTGAGCTGCAAAAGAATATCTAAGTATAATCGTCTAAATTGTCTACTAAAAGAAATTACTGAGTTATGGTAAGAGATTTAGAAACAATTTTAGAAAACATGCATCTTTTGGAGGTGCTACCTCAAACAGCCAGTAATTTAAAAGCATTGACTATATTTGCAAGACCTGCATAATACAGAGGGCCTAATACGACCACAAAGTTTAGAAACTGCAAGTTCGTGTGTATCAAAAAGTCAGGCCGACCTGCTTCCTGAAGTAATTATTTAATTTTATATAGAACAACTCTTGTACTTGAGGTGCACAAATCTCCTCATACTTGCATCAAACATTAAATTTGTCAATTTCTTACAATGGGATACATCATGGAAAGCTGAATAGTTGACTATGTAGACCGTCACATCTTATTTAACTAAGAGTCAGATAGAATGTACTACAATTGAAATGCCTATAACTCAGGAATGGACTCATCATCGGCAGATTTCTCCAATGAGCGGAAGCAAAGAAATCCTTCAAATAGAAGGGTCTTTACTATGATAAATATTTCTGAAATTTATCGGACTAAGAATGTGAAGCATCTACCACGAAGTTGTAAAAACTCCATAATGAAGGAACCTCAATAAAGGGACATTGCTTACCTCCGTGATGTCAATGGAATTTCTCAATGAAAATAATCTCACATCTTCAAGCTACAAAAGCCAAGTATTACCAAGAGAAACTTCTCATCAATTAAAATGCAGCACAATAAACAACAACAAAAAATGATGGAAGGCTATTTAACCTCACTAGCAAATTCATAACCATTACAAAGTGAAAAACTAAAGCTGATAGCACATATCTGACTGCCAAAAATATAAGCTTCTTGTCAATGTTTCAAACTTCACATTGAGTGCAAATGTCACTCTTACGAGTGAAGTTAATACCTGAAAAATAGTTTTTGAATCATAAAATTAACAATTTAGAAACTGATAGAAACAGAAATAGAAAGACTATCTCTCTTTTATTGTTAGACATATACATTTCAGGCATTTTAGAAAGTTTCTGTAAAAATAAAGTCTACATTTTATAATCTTAACATTTAATTAATTCGTAAAGTAGACAATCTATACAGCATAATATGAAATATAAAGCACAACTATTTTACATTATGATTAAGCAAGCAACATTAGAATAAAAAAGTACAGAAATTACATCTTACAGTCGAAGCAGTTTCCCTTTTCCCACCACCTGGAGCGACTTCTATTTTTAAAAGCCTGTGAAATAAAAAATTATGTGATCATTATATTCCAACTAAACGGATCACAAAAATTCGATTATGTCATGTATTGAGAAATTAAAATTCACAGAATATGAGTAGTGAAAAATATGTAAAGAGGTGCGCCTAAATTTACAAGAGCAATTTGGTTGCAAAATTGTCATAGGTCAAGGAAGATCAAGAGAATCAGTAGCTTTTACAAGGTTCAATTCGAGGAAGCTTAATCAATTAGAAAACTATTATAATCATTTAACAACAATAACAAGAGACTCAGTAGCTTTTAAGTAATTTCCTCGGAATAATATAACTCCAAGAACATATTTTCGAGAATCAACTCAAATTCATCTTTGTTTTATTGATCTTCCCTTAAAAAGTCAGCTGAGATAATCTTCAAGAAAAATTCAGCTCAAGTTTGCTTTTAAAGAAATATCAAAATAGTGACAGACTATACAGCTTAGCCGAAATCTCATCAGAAATAACGAAATACAAAATAGTATAATTTGGAATAAAATAGTAACAACGTTTAAGAATGCTGATGCGATGCAAGTAAAATTGATTGATTGTGGGAACATAAAATATATGAGCAAATCAGACAAACTGACCAATATGTATGCAAATATCCAACAATGAATTACCCAAAATTCCAAGATGTACAAATATATTTAAAATAATGGATCGGAACACATGAATGGCTCAGGAAACAGAGGAAAATTCAAAGAAGGTGATATTAGATGAAATCTTATAAGTTGCAATTATATAACTAAAGGTATCAATTCAAAAACAAATCCTCCCAATAAGCAAATATATCATCAACTACATGTAAAAGTTAAAATGACAGCAAATAAATAATTGGTAAGTTCCTTCAGGCATATCATCAAACACTTTGCCTACAACACTGTATGTACTCCCATAAAGGCTACTAATTAAACAATTATTCACATGCATATACAGAATCGGTACAGAGAAGACGAAGAAAGACCAACAAAAAGTCATTAAAATATCTATTCAAGACTTGATAAAAAAGAAATTCATTCAGGATTGGTGATGAGAAGCATAAAAACTAATAATGCAAAAACATATTATCTGAACCAACAACAAACATCTCAGGAATATTTCTTAATTAGGTCTTCTTGATTTATTCATAGTATGCAATTAATTAGAAACTATGTCCCTCTTCAAAATACCCGAAACATAAAAGATAAAAAAACAAAATCAGACAGAAAAGAATACGCAAAGAGGAACAAGAAGAACATCAAAACTAACTATAAGGGGGGAGGAAGAAAGCAGAAGAAACGATAGAGCGAGAATTAAAAATGGGCGGCCTTCTTTAAGATGGCAAACCCAAGTGAAGAGCAACATCTAAAGACACTGGTGTTTAAAGTTGGACACATGGAAAGTACCACTTTATCATAATACCATCATTTTAGAATTAATATTTATGAAAGTACCCTTGATCGTACCAAGGGACTTTCACTAATTATATAGTTAAATTGCCTTCATGACATGTGTATATTTATACTCAGAATATTTAAGGCATACTACTTGCTATAAATTTTTTATCATGTAGATTAATTCTACTATTTAGTAAGATAGTTTTGTATTATATTAAATTTATCAAAAAACTTAAATTTGTGGCGGTCTAAAATTATGTTTCATTCTCTAAAGAGAATGAGATGATTTCTGATAAATATTATATGAGCATAAGACATTAAGTTCAAGTCTCACTACATCACGAGGATAAGACATCGGGTTCAAGTCCTAGCGCACCATGATGATAAGATGTTGAGTTCAAGTACCATCGTATTATGGCTTAACATATCTTATACGGGTAAGACATTGGATTCAGGTACCAATAACCCATATTGATGATATAATAATGGTAGTATGAAAATGATATCTTTTAATGAAAAATCATGAAGTTCGCCTCAATACCGGATCAACTTCATTCCTAAAAGTGAATGTGATAGCGATAAATCAAAAGTTTGAAACAAGACAAAATAATTATCATGGTCATATAAATATATGTGGGCATGGCAAGGGACGAAATAATAATCAGCATGCTGGTGGTCATTATAAACAAGATAACAGCAAGGGTTCTCAGAATAATGTTATGACCCGCCACATTATCATGCCACGTAGGTGCCATTTGGCTTATATTAATGCCATGTGGAAGCTTACATATGAAATAGACTAGCATATGTGGGAAGGTTCTAGAGAAATTTTAAGATTTCTCATGGAAGACCTTAGAACCCTATGGAATTGCTAGGAAAGTCTTTAGAAGATTCTAGCTATGTAGAATATTCTAGACAAGGGACTTACTTGTAAATAATAAGGGTCTTGTGTATAATTATTATTTACTCACTAGCCCCGATGAAACTAGTATATAAAGGGGGTTATTCATTTGTAACTTATCAAACAAAACAAATCAAGTTCTCTACAATAAAGAGCTTTCTTTGGCAAATTTCTCTTGTCTTTCTTATCTAATATTCTCTTAGCGATTTTGAGTGTAGTATTTTAGGCTGACTTGGCACAACAAGATCGTGACTGAGTTGTGTAAGATCGTAAGCAAGTTGTCAAGTGCCGCACGTGCACTTAGTTCAAGACTAAGGACGTGACAACGTGGTATCAGAGCCAGGTTGCAACTGAGGGAATGGCGAACAACGGAAAAATTAATACTGCCAACACCCAAGCCAATGTCATCCAGGATGCTGCTAGTAAGAAGAGCCGTAAAAAAAAGAGGAATGCCACCAACAAGATCCAGGAGGTGCCGCCCGAGATTGTGCCAAACTAGGAGCTTACATCCCAAGAACCATCTGCCACTATGGCGAGCGAGGATGAAGTAGAGGTCTTGCCGGAGGATATCTCGCTCGATAAAGAGTGGGTGATGAAAGTGAACGAGGAGATGGACGCCGTCGAGATTTTTGGCCAATGCTTGGGAAAGGTAAAAGGCACCCTTAGCGTTCTTGAGGGATACACTCTTGAGGAGATTGAGAGTATTCGAAATGACTTGGAGGGGCACACGTAGGCCGAGATGGAGCTAAGAAAAACCATCACTACCTTGGAGTGCAGACTCATGGAGGTGGTGAGCACTATCGATGCCATGAAGGCTAAGATAAAGGCACTCGAGGAGCGTGTCGATGCTGGCGTGACCGAGGCAGACAGTAATGTTGTTGTGACGAGGGAGGCCAAGATCGAGGCTCCCAAATCGCTGGTGTTCAAAGGTGTTCGTGATGCACAAGAAGTGGAGGACTTCTTTTGGCACTTCGAGAACTACTTCAGGAACGGTAGAGTGAGGGACGATGAGGCTAAGATCAACACGTTGTATTGATCTCACAAAGATTGCTGCGTTATGGTGGCGTCGAAAGTGTTCTGACATAGAGAAGAGGCTATTCAAGATTGAGACGTGGGAGCAGTTCAAGAAGGAGTTGAAGAAGAAATTATACCCGGTGAATGTGGTGTATGAATCACGGTGGAGCTAAGGGAGCTCCGACAGATGGCCACAATTCGGGAGTATGTGCGCGAGTTCATTACCTTAATGCTGCAAATTTCGTCATTATCTGAGGAAAATTCACTCTTCTACTTCATGGGTGGGTTGCAAAATTGGGCAAAACAGGAGTTAAGAAGACATCAAGTAGCCAATGTGGACGAGGCCATAGCGGTAGCCAAGTCGCTTGTTGACTTCAACATGGAGCCTGCCAAGTCCAAAGAAGGCAACGCGGAGAAGGGTGAGGGAGATCATGATGAGGACAATGTGAAAGGCATAGCCGAGGTATACAAGGGTAATGGCAAGGGGCCATCCCATAACAGACAGGGGTCCAAGAGAAATGGCAAGGGGCCAGAAAACGGTAGGAAGTACGTGCCTAAGGGAGGGTGCTACTTCTGTAAAGGATCACATCGGGCAAGTGAATGCCAGATTTAGGGAGGCTTGCAACAATGATCGGGAACTTTGCTCAGGCACACAAGGGTGACACGGGGGGACCGTCTGCATTGGGGGGATGCACTTGGAATCTAACCGAAAGTAGGGGATTCCAAAGCCTATCTTGGCACCAAGCAAATGGAGCATGGTGGTAGCAAGAAACGTTGGGCGGACATAGTTGAAGAGGATGGCGAGTTACAAAGTGAGTGGCACGCTATCGGACTTAGACGAAGCACCAAGCAGAGGGGTCAAGTTTTCCAGTAAAGTTGTGACCAAGGAGGGCAGCCAAATAGGGAGCGGAAGCATATACCTGATGCTTGAGAAGCTGCTAGACTTGGTCGAGTCATAGGGAGATTCAGGCCAAGAGCAAGGAGAGGCATCCGATGGGTGGAGGATCGAGGCCATCATTGCTAGCCGTCCAAAGTACAATTAGGGCAAGAAGAAAGGTGACCGGTATCTTGTGACATGGGAAGGCGAACTGCTCCATAGAGCATCATGACTAATGGACAAATATCTCCAGAGACACCAAGGCAAGGTGTGTGCATACATGTTGATGCTTTGTGCCGAGGGCGTCACAAAATTAGGTGGGGGAGAGTGTCATGACCCGCCACATCATCATGCCTCGTAGGTGCCATTTGGAATATATTAATGCCATGTGGAAGCTTACGTATGAATAGATTAGCACATTGTGGGAAGGTTCTAGAGAAATATAGAGATTTCTCATGGAAGACCTTAGAACCCTATGGAATTGCTAGGAAAGTCTTTAGAAGATTCTAGCTATGTAGAATATTCTAGACAAGGGACATACTTGTAAATAATAAGGGTCTTGTGTATAATTATTATTTACTCACTAGCCCCGATGAAACTAGTGTATAAAGGGGATTATTCATTTGTAACTCATCAAACAAAACAATCAAGTTCTCTACAATAAAAAGCTTTCTTTGGCAAATTTCTCTTGTCTTTCTTATCTAATATTCTCTTAGCGATCTTGAGGGTAGTATTTTAGGCTGACTTGGCACAGCAAGATTATGACTGAGTTGTGTAAGATCGTAAGCAAGTTGTCAAGTGTCGCATGTGCACTTAGTTCAAGACTAAGGACATGATAATAATCCTTCAAAAGGCAAAGGTAATAATGTCCACCGATATGATATGAAAAATCATTGGGCACGAATTTGACGTACGTCTGAGTATTTCGTCAAACTTTATCAAGCCTCTATAAAAGGGAAGCAAAATAAAGTTAAGACTCACTTGACCTTTCAAAATGATGTTGAGGCGGGCCCTATAAATAATCATGATAAAGTTGAAGCAAAACTTGCCTATAAAGATGATATTTTTGAAGGCCTTGCAGATATTACTCATTTAGAAGCTGGTGACTTCTTTGAGCATTATAACTGAAGACTTAATACCGGAAAAAATTATAAGAATAATTATTTTTTTATGAAGTTCATATTTTGAATAAAATATTTTATGTTGTCAGTATTTACTTCACTACGTATAGTTTCTTTTGTTCTTAAATTTTTCAATATTATTTATGTTGTATTTTTTTTTTCCTTTTCTTTATGAAGAATATGAAAACTTCCATGTCTTCAGTTGGCCGTATGAATAATAAAGAAGAAATATGCCTTCTTGATAGTGCTACGACACACACCATATTAAAAGATAAGAGATATTTTCATTATTTAATTATGAAAGAAGCCAATATCATAACAATATTTGGTAGTACAAAATTAATTGAGCACTCTGTAAGAGCAACTTTATTACTACCAGGAGAAACTATATTGGTTGTTAATAATGCATTATATTGTAGTAGGTCTCAAAGAAACTTGTTGAGTTTCAAAGATGTTCAATGGCTATCATATTGAGACCACCAATAAAGGAAAGGTTGAATACCTTTATATTACTACAATAATAGCGAAAAAGAAGTATGTTCTTGAAAAGCTTCCCGCATTTTCCTTCGGATTATACTACACTAGTATTAGTGTAGTCGAATCACATGCCATAGTAAACAATGGGTTTACTAATGATTTTATTATTTGGCACGACCGGTTGGGCCATCTCGGTTATAGTATGATGCGCAAAATAATTGACAATTCACATGGTCATTCATTGAAGAACCAGAATATTCTTCAAGCTAAAGAATTCTCTTGTGCTGCATGCTCTCAAGACAAACTAATTATTAGACCATCAATAATTAAAGTAGGAGTTGAATCTCCTACATTTTTGGAACGTATATATGGTGATATATGTGGGCCTATACACCCTCCATATGGACCATTCAAATATTATATAGTTTTGATAGATGCATCTATAAGATGGTCACATGTGTGCTTGTTATCAACTTGCAATTTGGCCTTTGCGAGGTTACTGTCTCAATTAATAAGATTAAGAGCACAATTTCTAGATTATGCAATTAAGACACTTTGTCTTGATAATGCTAGAGAATTTACATCACAAGCCTTTAATGATTATTGTATATCAACTGGGATAATAATTGAGCATCCAGTTGCTCATGTTCATACTCAAAATGGTCTAGCGGAGTCATTGATCAAATGCCTCCATTGCTAGACGAATGCTTATGAGAACAAAACTTCTCATTTCGGCATGGGGTCATGCTATTTTGCATGCAGCAGCTCTTGTGTGGATTAGGACCATAAATTATCATAAACTCTCCCCCATTAATTAGCTTTTGGCCAGGAGCCAAATGTTTTCCATCTTAAAATATTTAGATGTGCGATATATGTTCCAACGCTCCACCACAACGCACAAAGATGGGTCCCCAAAGAAGATTGGGGATATATGTGGGCTATGAATCTCCTTCTATTATAAAATATTTGGAACCTATGACCGGAGATTATTTACGGCACGATTTTCTGATTGCCATTTTGATGAATCAGTATACCCAACATTAGGGGAGAAAATAAGCAGTTGGAAAAAGAGATATATTGAAATGCATTATCACTATGTCATTTAGATCCTCGAATAAATAAATGTGAACGCGAGGTTCAAAAGATAATTTATTTGAAAAATATTACAAATCAACTGCCAGATGCATTCACTGATCTACCAAAGGTGAATAAGTCACATATTCCAGTTGCTAATGCTCCTATCCGAATTGATATCCCGGCTGGACAATCTAAAAATGCAAATGAGTCTAAGCTACGCTTGAAACATGGTAGACCAGTCGGTTCTAAAGATAAAAATCCCTAAAAGAGAAAAGGAGCAAATGATCCAGGGGATCATAATATGGAGGCAATTGCTCAAAAAGAGCCACGTGGCATAACAAATGATAAGACCTCAGAAGAAATCCATGTAACTGACAATAATAAGAATGAATAGATCTCAATAAATTATGTCTCTACGGGGAAAAGATGAAACCGAAATAATATTATTGTCGATAACGTTTTTTCTTATAACATTGCTGTTGAAATAATGCAACAAGATGAGGATCTTGAACCAAGATCTGTCGATGAATGTATATAGAGAAATGATTGGCCAAAATGAAAAGATGCTATCCAGGCAGAATTAATTTCACTTGAAAAATGTAAAGTATTCGGACGTATAGTTCGAACACCTGAAGGAATAAAGCCAGAGGGATAAATGAGTTTTTGTGCGAAAATGAAATGATAAAAATGAAGTCGTTAGATATAAAGCACGACTTGTGGCACAAGATTTTTCGCAAAGGCCTGTCATTGATTATATGGAGATATATTCTCCTGTGGTGGATGCAATCACTTTCAGGTATCTTATAAATCTCACAGTCCATGAAAAACTTGATATGCGTCTGATGAATATTGTCGCAGCGTATTTGTATGGCACATTAGACAACAAAATTTATATGAAAATTCCTGAAGGATTTAAAGTGCCTAAAGCTTATAAAGGTTTACGAGAAACTTGTTTAATAAAGCTTCAAAAATCCTTATGTGGATTGAAACAATCAGGGTGAATGTGGTATAATCGCTTGAGTGAGTACTTGCTGAAAAAAGGGTATAAGAGTGATCCAGTTTGTCCTTGTGTCTTTATAAAAAGGTCTGAATCTGAATTTGTTATAATCGTTGTATATGTTGATGAACTAAATATCATTGGAACTCCCGAGGAGCTTCCAAAAGCAGTAAACTGCTTAAGAAAGAATTTGAAATGAAAGATCTTGGAAAGACAAAATTTTGTCTTGGTCTACAAATTAAGCACATGAAAGATAGAATTTTTGTCCAATAGTCAACTTATACTGAAAAGATCCTAAAGCGTTTTTATATGGATAAAGCACATCTATTGAGTACTCCGATGGTTGTGAGATCACTTGATATAAATAAAGATCCATTTCGACGTCATGAAAATGATGAGAACTTCTTAGTGATGAAACTCCATATCTTAGTGCAATTGGGGTACTAATATATTTTGCAAATAATATTCGACCAGATATAACTTTTGAAGTAAGTTTTTGCTTGCAAGATATAGTTCCTTTCCAACAACAAGACACTGGAATGGTGTTAAGCATATTTTTAGATACCTCCGAGGGACTATTGGTATGGGATTATTTTATTCTTATGAATCCGATTCACAAATGATTGGTTATGCAGATGCAAGTTATTTGTCTGATTCACATAAAGCCCGATCTCAAACAAGCTATCTATTTACTTGCGGAGGTACAACTATTTCATGGCGTTCAACAAAACAAACTTTAGTTTCTACATCTTCCAATCATGCAGAGATAATAGCTATTCTTGGGGCTAGCCGAGAATGTGTATGGTTGAGATCAATGACTCAATAGATTCAACAATTGTGTGGTCTTTCTTTAAAAACGAAGATTCCAACGATATTGTATTAAGATGATGTTGCTTGCATAGCTCAACTAAAAGGAGGATATATCAAAGGAGAAAGAACAAAGCACATTTCACCAAAGTTCTTTTTCACGCATGATCTTCAACAAAATGGTCAACAAATTCGTTCAAGTGATAATATGGCATATTTATTTACTAAGGCATTACCAACATCAATATTTGAGAAGCTGAGACATAAGATTGGAATGCATCATCTCCGAGATATCAAATAAAGTTTTCATCGGGGGGAGTATAATACGCCTTGTACTCTTTTTTTCTTAACCAAGATTTTGTCCCAAAGTGAGTTTTCCTGGTAAGGTTTTTAATGAGGCAGCACTCAATGCGTATTACAAGATGTATGTACTCTTTTTCCTTTACTTGACTTTTTTCTACTGAGTTTTTTCTAGTAAGGTTTTAACAAGGCACATATCTTTTAGATAGACATCCAAGGGAGAGTGTCATGAATATATTAAAGTGGATGTCAATTGAATACTCCTATGCATCTCTATTCCATGAACCATTTGAGTTCATGTATTTAGTTAATTCATCACTTAATATTTGTAACCTTTAGGTGTATTTTTGTAACCTTTCATGTATCTTATATCCTATAAAAAGGGTATTCTTTATCATACAATGGACACACAAGAAACACACTTGAGTAAGATAATTTTTGCATTCTCCTCCTACACATCTTGTCTCTATTACTATATTTTTCTATTTTGCTCTCATTTCTTTATAATTTTCATCTCTATTACTATATTGTTCTATTTTACTCTCATTTCTTTACAATTTTCATATACCCTTACTTCTTTACCTTGTTCTATTTCTTCTTTTTCTTTTTTTAAAATTCTTCACCTTGTCCTAATTAGGACAAAGAATTGCAGATGAAGCGTGCAAGTAAAATCCTCCACGTTACGACACGTTTCATTGCTTACAAAATCACGTTCCGACCTATGCCAAACTGCACAAGATTCATTCTAAGCCCTCTCTAGATTCTTAGACAAATGGTTCTCAGCTTGCCATCTCATCATTTTCCTTAATTTATTTTTGTTCAAAAAATTTCCCTCCTCATAAATTTAAATATATTCTTCAATTACACAAATAAAATATCCCAAACCTTTTCCATTTTATCTGCTTTCTTCTTCTTCTTCTTCTTCTGCAATTTTTATTTATCTTTGATCCATTATTGGCTTAGTTCCTGATTCTTTGAAAGCTGTAAAAAATGGCTCAATTATTATCCCCTGTTTGCACAGATTCCCTCAAATTACAGTACCCACTGCAATGTTTTTCTTCAAGAAGTAAATGGCCAATTTTGGCTAATAATTTTAATAATCTGGATTGGAGCTCAGTTGGTCATTCTGGGAAGAAGAGAAGCTTAGGGAGAATCAAAGTTGCTTATCAAGATTCTGCAGCATCTGAGGAAATTGCTGATGATTATTATGCTATATTGGGCTTGGTAATTTACAACTTATTTTCCAACTTTCACTGTCTATTTGCTTTTCTTTCCATTCAGTAAGTTCTTAAAAAGAAAAGAAAAAACATTCTTTTTGTATAAGTCCACTCATTAAAGGGTAGCCCTTTATTGTACTTACTCAAGAAGCAATTTCTACGGCTCGACCTCCCGGTCACATAGCAGTAACTTTACCAGGTATGCCAAAGCTATCCTTCGCATAAGTCCACTCATTACTTCTCAAAAATCAAAAAGGAATGTCAGTTGTTATGATGAGAACAACAAGTAATCAAATACGGACCAATACAAGTAAGATAATGAAGAAAACAACAAGAACTATTCAATCAACAAGTCTTTTTACATGGAATGTACAACAACAATAACAATCGAGGTACCATGCCTCATGTTCACTTTTCGCAATTTCAATCACAGTCTTTCTTTATATCGCCCCTGTGAGCCTTACATTTAGATATTTTTGAAAATATTTTTCCCGAAATAGCTACACGCGCTTTAGGGCAGCATTATTGCATCTTACAGGAGTTATCACTCTAATGAAAGCATCACCTCATATTTCCCAACTTTATGGACTTTGATAACAACATGCTATTGTAATTTATCAAGAAGCTCAATATGCAGGACATGCACATTTCTAGCATAATTTTGCTTGCTATGTTTATAATTCTCTTGCTTGTTTCCTTTGTAGAAAATCTGATACTATGAGTTTCAGTAATTATTTAGTACTAGAGAGGCAAGTCCATATTTCGATGCAAATTGTAATCTGAATTCATACTATTAGCTACCTTGTTAACTTTTCTTGGTCATTATGTTGCCAGCTTCCTGATGCTACACCATCGCAAATAAAGAAGGCATATTATAATTGCATGAAAGCTTGCCATCCAGACTTGAGTGGTGATGATCCCGAGACCACGAATTTTTGCATGTTTATCAATGAGGTCTATGAGGTGGGTGTTTGAATATTTGATAATGCACGTACTTTGTGTTGCACTTCAATTGCTAATCATTGTAGCACTTTAGATTCTTAGTGATCCTGTGCAAAGGAGAGTTTATGATGAGATCCACGGGTACACTGCCACAGCAATCAATCCTTTCCTGAGTGATTCATCGCTGAAAGATCATGTATTTGTTGATGAGTTTAGCTGCATAGGTATTATGCCTCAACTTTATTTGTTTATTTATTTTTAAATTTCACTTCATATCTCTTTCAGGTAGCTAATTTTTTTTGTAGTTAGTTCATCTCCACGTTTTTAGTTTTGTTTTTCCTGGGACTGAATTCTAAAAGTCATGTCTGTACTAATGAATGAAGCTGGTTATCGGTCATCTGATGTGTTAACCACCTCCAACGGATTTGCAAAGCATGCTCTTTTACAAGGCTAGAAAAGCGAGAATGTTTGACGTCTCAATGAGTCTGGAATTCTGAAAGTAATTAGGAAAAACTGCATAGATTTTGTATAGTTTTAGTGCAAAGCGTTATACTATCAGTTCTGATTTGTTTCTAAATTTGTCGACCTCTGTTAAGGAAGTTTGTCAATTCATTGACATACAAAGAGAAAATTTGCAGCACCTTCTTGAAAAAGTATGATTTAGAACACATCTCTCTCCTTCACAGGCTGCAAAAATTGTGCCAATGTTTGCCCAAAAGTGTTCGGCATTGAGGAAGACTACGGAAGAGCTAGAGTTTACGATCAATCTGGAAACACTGATTTAATTCAACAAGCTATAGATAGCTGGTAGGTTCTTGCTTCATGGATGTAGCTGCTTATTTTGAACTTCTATATCCATTTTGCTAAAGGCCTAATGTAATTTTGTTCAGTCAAGATTCAAGTAAAAATAGACATATACAGTTATTATTTCCTTTATGGTCTCTCAATGTGGTATGATCCTGATGCAAAGCAAGTAAAATTGCAAAAATGATTCTGCAGATTCGCAAATATAAAGTGTACCTCTGGAGCTTATATATGTGCATGTGATGCATCTCCTATGCCATCTTGTTTCGTTCATTTATTTTGTTTTGCCGCTATGAGATGTTTCCAATGTCATATTCTTCTTTTATAGAAGACTTATGACACATCCTAAGTGTTGTTATACATAACTTGAGAGTTGAGTCAATAGAGTATTAATTCAAAATGTGTATCTCCTTTAGACTGCAACGATTATACTATCTAGTTCTAGAGAATTAATTCAAAATGTGTATCTCCTTTAGACTGCAATGATTATACTATCTATTTCGCCTCCCTTAAGAAGTTATAAGCTGGACAAATAAGCTTGAACTCTGCAGCTTAAGCTCTTGAGAAATGCATAGGAAGAGTGTCTGTTCGGAAGATAGACTAATGTAAACAAGTTTGCTTCAAGTGATGGACATATCTGCACTTTTAGTTTTAACAAAGATTCTTGTGCTATATTAGGCTACTTTTTCCAAAAGGAAATGAAAGGACACTTGATTTATGTATCTATATCAGGTGACTTTGAAGTTCATCCATTGGAAAAGAAACTGATACATCCCAAATTGAACTTGTCCAGGGGCTGCAAAATCAAAAATGTTGTTTCTTCCTGAATATGGAAGATTTAACTAATCCTATTCTAAAGCATTACTTTTTTCTGTTGTCCTGAAAGTTATGTCTTATTTGTCGATTCCACAGTCTTAGGATCCTTAAGTTGTGTACTTCTGCGATTTCCATCTCACAGAATTTGTAGGAGTGAACGATATTGCTAGTCAACTTACTAGTTCTTTCTCTTTGCAGCCCAGTTGATTGTATCCATTGGACTTCTGCTGCACAGCTATCTTTGCTTGAGGATGAAATGAGAAGAGTAGAAAGAGTAAATGTGAGCTACATTTCTCACCTAATTTGGCAATTTCATGTCCAAAGCACATCCAATTTATATTCCTTAGGATTTTGCTGCACTAAAATGCTCGATGACTTCTTAAGTTGTTGCCTGATGGATTCTACTGGGAGCATGTGTAATTCTTTTGATGTCAATAACCTATATTCATTTTTTTTGATGACTGAAATTGCATAGTCGTCTAAAAGTTTTATAAACACGAAGTAATCGGATACTACTTTTATTAGCTCATTTAACTCTAGGAAAAGAAGTTGTAGTATTCGAAATACCTTAATTCACCTAGGCATAGTGAATTCACTAATCAGGGAAGCCCCAGGGTTAAACGACCATGGGTAAACTGCTCCTTATTTTCTGAATCAGCTAACTTGGTGCCTATAAATGGAATATGAGTTTTCATCTCCAGCAGATATGACAAACTCTCGCTCTTGGCTTGAGATCTTTTTGAGTTGCTTGAAGCTGAAATGATTTGTTGGTGCTGTAGGTGAATGTTTTAGCAGGTTGATATGATATAAAAGGATTATGTGGAAGTAACAGTCAGTTATTCAGACTAGTCGCAGAGGATGCTTTTGATGTATTTCACTCTTTAAATATGGAAATAAATATTCTACTTCCTCTCTATCATGTTTGGAGATGGTTTTCTGTGATCTGTGTCTAAATTATCCAAATTTTTTCTTAAGTTTCTGTTCTAACAAGCTTCTAATAACTCTATCAACTAAATGAATATGCTGCTAGATTTTTCAAATTCCTCGATCTTGTTTGATCTTCCTTTTATCTTGGTATCACGTGTAACATGTGTATTTTATGTCTCAATAGGTTGCCTTCATGCTTTCAGGAATGGGTGGTGGATCAGTGGACGTTTTCAGAATGGTATTTTGTTATTCCGTTTTATGTCTCTTTTGATGGTTCATTTTGTCAATATGAGTTTAATCAATAATTGACATCATCATGATATTTTTGGCCCTTGAAATGTCCATAGTTTAATTGCATCTTACAGTGTTCCAAATTTGTGTATGATGGCTTTGAATGATCTATCTTCTATTTTAGTAACTTTTTTGAAATTCACATTCAAATAACTCTGAGAAGCAGTTGCAGTTGGACTGTATTCTAAGCTAGAAATTTTTTATGCTTCAGTTGCAATGATATTGGAAGAAAGGATAATAATGTATTTAGCTGTTTGAACTGTACTCCTAAGCTAGAAACATTTGATAAATTTAGCAAAAAACAACTAGGTTGTAATCAAATAGAATTATTCAAGATCGAAAGCTTGAGAGATACACCTATAAGATATCTACTTTAAAGTGACTGATTAAATGTTTCATCTTTGCCAAATATATATCTAGAATATCTTATGAGCAAATATTTATTTATTATACTGTGAAAATAGAAAGCTGATTCGCCAAGAGAATTATCCATGAATATATATTTTCATGCCAGACTAAATTTGAAGAACTCTATTATCAGAAATTATCTTGACTGATCAGTTTCAAGAAATCACTGTTTAAGATATATGTTTAGAAGGAGTTAGTCACTGTCCAACTCTAGAATGAATAGGATATTGTTCAGTACATCTCCACGAAAAAGATAGCTATATCTGGCTTGCATGCATTGTATAAGTTCTTTTTTTCTTCTTTTTCAATATTCCCTTTGTGAAAATTGAAATAGTTTTTTTTCCCAATGATATCCACAACTTTTCTGTTCTTCGATTTATGGAAACCACCAGTAGTTCTGTTATCTTGTTTGGACTTGTTGGAACTGAGATTCTTAGCCACTGAAACTTTGGTTTGGAAATCCTCTGGAAATCAACTTATCAATTTGTTTTTGAACCTGTTCTAATAATGAAGCTATGTGCAGTTAAAGTTCAGCTAATTATTTGCTCTTCTCCAATTCGCTTTACACATTTGTATAATGTCAAAACACTTTACGATGCAGGCGAGCATCCGGTGGGAGAAACGACAATCTAAAGTCTTGGTAAGAACTACTGGCCCAAGTTTAAAGTATATGTCTATACTACCTTGTAATATGCATATTTAAATTCGTTTGTTTTGCTTCTGTTCAAAAATCTCGAATTGATTGTTAACCTATATTTCGTGATATGTTATATGTCACTGTGCACGTGGTCCATGTTGCAGATGGTTTACTTTTATGCATATTCCCGAGTTTTTTTGGTTATTCATGCATTAGGAAGTATTAATTTGCAATAAATTTAGGCATGATGCTGCAATTTCCTCTATTATTTTGTTCATCATTCTCTCCTTTTGAGCAGTGCAATGTCCATGGTTGTATATATTGCTATGAAATTTTATTAAACAATGGGAGAGTTATCTTAGTGGTATATTGGCAGTATTACTGCTGTCAAGATTGGTAAAGGTGGGCTTGTTAGTTTGTTTAGCAGTGGGGCATGTAAAGTTGTTTCTTCAAGGGATTTCATACTCGATTTTTTGCTCCCATTGATAGCTGTAGCATCGTGATTAGACGGAAAACTGGTATAACATGTAAGTTATTGCAGGAACAAGCTAAAATCAGAATGATGAAAAAGAAGGATTCTGAGAAACCTGAATCATACTGGGACAATCTATGGGGCAATGCTAAAGACTACGCAAATACAGGTAGGGAAAACAAACCCAAATGATTTTGCTAATGTATATTATCCCCAAATAACCTAATTCGATTTTGTTGCTGCAGAGGAAGAAGTGGAAGAAAGAACAAAACGAGCTGCAGCAGCTGCTCGAAGATGGAGAGAGTACTCAAGGAGAGGCGCTGATAAACCTCCTACCTTTAAACTTCCCGAGGCCATCTCCAATGACAATTCACATACTACTTCCTAACCGACTTTCTAGCATATGGTACATGCATCTCACCTTTGTAATATATGGTTGTATATGATTTGATGCATTTATATGTAGTCTATTCATGATATATAGTCGCGGTGCCTTCCCACCTCAATGTAATTATGTATACCCAAAATTAAGCTCCGTACATCTATCTGTATGTAAGATTAATTAATCGTAATTCAATAAAAGTTATATAAGGAGAAAATGGAGAAAACAATTATTGTTATTCATGATTAATGGTTCTATCTGATTCCCAACAAACACACACACCCCAAAACCCAGGCAGGGGCAGGGGCAGAGGCACAAGTCGCCCCACAGGTTCGGCCGAACCCAGTAGCTTTTGCTCAACAGTGTAATTGGTGTTTTGAATTTATGAAATATGTATAAATATTAAATCTAGAACCCAGTCATTAACACTTGAGTCATGGTTCCAAAGTCCAGAACTCATAAGGTTGGAATCCTGGCTCCGCCTTTGATTACCCTGGTGGACCTTGTCGAATTGACAAGTTTATATTAATATGTGGTTGGAAATTTTAAATGATACTCCAATACTTTGTGTGCTATATCTTATGCACCGTACAAATACAGACTGGAAGAGCTAGAATATCCTTTATTATTCTCAGTTGAAAAGGTGAAGCATGACTAAAATTTGAGTTTTTTTTTTTATAATTAAAGAGCAGTTCTTCAAATTCTAATTTCTTTTCACTACTATTTTTTATATTGACATTGGTAAGTATATTTAACAAAACAAAATACTCCATAAGTTTAGCATGACTATTATTTTAACCAAAGGTTGTTGAAGCATATGCTTTACCTACCCCCTCCTATAGTTGACCATGTTTTAAGACACACATTCAGATTCATAAAATTTATCTCTTAGCTGTAGCCTGTACGATGCTTCTGTAAGTATTATCATGATATACTGCTTAAATGCACAGTTCTGTCTATCAAAGAAGGACAAGAAAAAAGAAAAGAAAAGATTTGCAAAATAAGATGTTGAGAACTTTATAAAAGTGTGAGTTTGTCTTCAGTACTACTTGGACTTGTTGTAGAGTGATTTTGATGTTATAATTTGTTTATCAAACTGGTTGTCACTGTCATAGTTCACTATTATGTGCTCCTGTCGATGTTTTAATATTGGTAATTGTTGTTAATTCATATCTTTTTCTTGGTGGTTTCATTTGTAACTTGTTGGTGTATCACTTTCTCATTTTTTGGATTGGTGGTTAGGAAGGGAGGGAGAAGCTTATAGTGTCTTGAGCTTTAGGTGAAGTACTTGAAATTTCATGACAATTGAAGTAAGGATTCATGCAGTCGATTGTAACTTGTCGGGGACTTAGGCTTAATTATTATTGTTGTTTGACGTATTGCCAAATAGTAATGAAGCTTGTGTTTTTTGATATCTTTGAGAAAATATTGATTTTGTAGAGCTTAAACAAATTTGACATTTCCATGACAAATTATTATGCAAGCTGAAAAATTGTATGTAGGTAAACCCTTTTAGCTCCTTAACTTTTATCCTCTTTTCTTTTGAGTCTAGAATATCATGATGTTTTTCTCCAGCTGTATTGGTTACATTTGCTGAAAAATCTTGACGAGTCGTTAAATATTCCTTGTCAAACCAGAAAGTATCAAAGAGCTTCAGAATTATTATATGCGCACTTGGAAAAGAGACATTTTTTATCTAAAGGAAATCTAGTACTAATTTTCTATAACGAACATTAATAGGTATTCTGAAAAAAAGATGGTAACTTATCTTATCTGATGTAATGAACTAGTAAACAATCTTTAAACGTATATAACTTATACTGTATCTAATTTCTATTTGATTTTGTTGACCCTTTACGTACTAAGCACCATTGTAATAACAACACAATACAATACAGTGGGTATGGGTAACAACCATCCAAAGAAGCTGTCAGTTACTCCAATCATTGTTCTGTTTGGTGGAAAGTCAAAGTGAATTAGGAACGATTTGACTGATTCACGTTGAAAGGTGAGTTAATACGCTTTAAGTTTTATTCACAAATGTCGTTGTTATTTAAGCCGCCTCAGTTTTTTCTTCCAAGGTGTTTGTTAAGTACAAGATAGGAGGAGTACATGGACAAGCAAGTGCCATTCCTTATTGATTCATAATTAGACTAATACAAGAAGCTAATTGGAGTTAATTATAATATTAAAGCAGAGATCAATGTATACAACGGGTTGGTCATATAAGGAGGCCAGATATTTGGATTTATATTATTTTGCATCATAGTTGGTCTGTTTTACGGAGTTTAGTTTCCTTGAACATACAGTCCTCTTATATATTCCACTCTATTTTTACCAAAGCATTTATCTATGTCTATCGCAAAACAATAGAGTGCTAAATTTACTATTAATTCGTCCACAATTACTTATATAATAAACACGTTAAATTACAGTATTTTTTAAGTTTTGTGTTCAACTAAATGGAGGAAATAGACTAGGAACATAGGGAGGATATTCCGAAATAAATATCATTTGGATGTATTTAAAAAGTTCTTTTGGCATGAAGGGTACTTCGATCTTGAATATTATAAATAAACAAAGGAAGTTCACGTAGAAAAGTCAGTATTGGATGGTCTACACAATGTTTTGTTGCCCTCTCGTGGATGGCACTCATTCAAAAATTGAATGGACCAATTCAATTTCTTGGAACTATTCTCCCATTTGATGATTTTGAAAAAAAGAAAAAAAAAAGAAGCAAAATAATAAGAAGAAAAAGAGAATAGGAGGAGCGGATGTAGATGTTGGAATGGCTTATACAGCAACAGGCAACCAATGAGTATTGGTATAAGCTACTATATCACTTGTGATTCCTAGATGTTCTTTTTTTAAAATATAATTTCAGGCAATGGTTTTCTAGGTCGAGTCAAAATCAAATAACATCCAAATTCATTTGTAAGTAAAGGTGAATATAACTTTGGTGATTTCTTTTTTATTTTTTCGGTATAAACTTTGATAAACAAAATTATGCGGTATCTAATTAGTATCATGGAATAGTTAAAGTATGCACAAATTAATTCGAAACCATTTTCTAAAGATAAATTCTCAGGTTGGATGTAAATCAAATCTAAAGATATTATACTCCCGTTTGGCCATGAAATTTGAGAGCTTTTTTCCAAAGTTTGTTTTAAATATTTGTTTGTTTATAGATTTTAACCATTTTTAACAAATTTTGAAAATAAAATTTTCAAATGCCAAAAACATCTCTAGAGTAGCTTTTGAAGTTTTTTACTCACAAAACTTCAAATTCTTTTCAAGTAAAATACATATCCAATCACGATTTTAACTTTCAAAACTTATTTTTCATCTCGTTTTCAACAACTTATTTTTTTCAAGTTTCAACCAAATATATCTAAAACGATTCAGTAGAAGAAATTAGCCATACAAATATATTACAGTTAGACCACCAAAAAAAAAAGAAGGTAAAAGCAACTCTACTAGCAATTTCCCCTCATTCCCCTTTCATCATTTTGAAGTTCAGAGGAGGGGAACAATGCCATTTACTATCTCACAGTAGAAGCAACAGTATGAGCCCAAAACCTAAGCTGATCTTTAATTTCCATTTCATTTCCCAAAACTGGATTAACCTTCCAACTTTTGAGTGGATTTTTCTCCAATTTTTTCTTTTGCTCCCAAACATCCCATGCTTCAGAAAGATGAGGCCTTGAAACTGCAACTTCTAATTCCTCAAATCCCATATTCTCTTCATTTTCCCTTCCCAATCTCCTCAATCCAGGAAGTATTGACACCAAACTTGAATCTTTATCTTTATCTGAAAACTCAAAACCAAGATCCATAAACCCTTTTAGCTCCTCAAACTCTAGCTCTGACAAACTTTTACTATTATTACTCTTCTTTTTTCTCCTTCTATAACTCTCTTTACTCTTAACACCTCCTTCAGCTGCCTCAGAGGAAAATTTAAACTCATTGTATTCTTTACCAGAAAGAATTGGCTGAAGTTTAGGCTCAACAAGAACAGATTTTGGTGAGTTTCCTGAATGAAAATTACTATCTTTAGAGCTCAAACATTGGTCACTTTGAGATCTGACTATAAAAGTTGGAATTTTTGAAAGTTTTGGCTGTTCAAGAATTTGTTCATTGGATTCAAGATTTGGGTTGCTGTTGGTTTTGGAGATTCCTGAAAAGGGTTGTTTGGGTTTGAGTATTTCAGATTCAAACCAGTAAGAATTGAAGAGGTTAAGCAGTTCTTCAACGTCCATTAATGTCGGCAAAAAAAGAAAAAATATGAGGTTTAGAGATAGGTTAGAAGTGTAGGAGATACACTGAAATGGTAAATTACTAGTAGGGAGCAATATATAGGTCTTATTTTAAACTTTAGCAATTATGTTTACTTTATTAAAGTAATACACGTTTATCTTTTTAAACTGTTCTTTCAAAAAGCTCCTCTCACCAAATAAAGGCATTAGGGGAAAAAAGAAAAAAAGAAAAACTATTTTTCTTTTATATTTTTATTCATTATTTTCAAACTCTTTTGGGGGAAAAAGGACTGAGGTCGGAGGAGCGGAGGAGTTCCACTATTAACTCAAAACTTTTTTCGTCACTAAGTTTGAGTATAAAAGATACTTTTTCTTGTACAGTTGTACCTAAAAAAAGGTAAAAGAAACCAATGTTATTCTTAATTATTTTGTTTAATTTAAAGAAGGATTCTAATGTTATTCACTCCTTCATTTCAGAATTTTGTCCCATTTTACTGCTCAGAAGTTAATTTGACCTATTTTTGAATCTATGTCGGACATAAGTTAATTAAGTTTACTTTAAGACAATAGGCAAAAGTACTAAACAGACATATTCAGAATTTAAAGTTTATAGGTTCCTACGGAAATCTCAAATTCAAATACAATAATATTAGGGCCAATGGACTAGATTTAGAACTAAATATTTTTATGCGTTTAATAAAATTTTTAATACAAAAATAAAATTAGGCAAAAATTATAAGGTTCACGTGAACTCCTGAATATTACACTTGATCCGCCCCTAAGGTAATTTTTCTAATTTTGTTAAATATTTTGATAAAGAATTTATTTCTTGACTATGGAAAAAATATTAGCAAAGGATCAAGGATTAATACTTGGTATTATTCCTCATGACATAGGTCATGAGTTCGAGTTATAGAAACAGTAATTAATGCTTGCATTAAGATAGATTATTTATATAGTCAACCCTCTCTATAACAACCTTATTTGTTCTGATATTTTTTGGTTTTATAGTGAATGACTGTTATAGACCTATAACAATTTTTGACGTTTAAATATTTTTTGGCTGTTATAGATAAAAATTATCCAAAAATCAATAATTATTCCTTTTCTCATATTACATATAAAAGAAAAGAATATTATTTAAATTTAAAATTTCAAAGGATGTACATATTTCACTAGTTAAATATTGAAGAATACTAATACATTATTAATAAATTCATAACTAAAAGTATAAAGATTTAAAATCTAAGGCAGACATTTTAAAGTTACCTAACAAAAATTTCAAGACCGATGGAAGAACTTTATAATTATAGCTTGTTTCATACATTTCATTTTCTTACTAGCAATATAATGCTTGAATTGGCGAAGATTCGTATCCAGATTTTCAGCAAAAAGATATCCAATAGTTTTTCCTTGAAGACAATCTAAGAGCTTAATAGCTAAATTTCCTATCTAAATATTTTTTGGAATTTGTCCAACGGAAAAAGATATCATGTGCAAATCTTCAAAAAATTTATCTTATATAAAATAGAAACTTTATTTATTTAATGGAAAAGATTGTGTGCATATTTTTAGAATTATTATTAGTAATCTTAAAGATTTTTATTTGGCTGTTATAGAGGGGTAGTTTTACAAAGAGCGTTATGCTATAAACATGATTATTATTGTTATGGGTAAAAAGCTGTTATAGAGAAGTAATAAAACTTAAAATTTTGATTCTAAAAAAAAACTCGACTTTTATAATGAAGATATTGTTATACAGAAATACTGTTGAGATACAAATTTTCAAATCTTAGCATAAATACATAATATCTCGTATACCGGACTCACTTTAATGCTAACGGTGGTCATCACGATGGAATGTATAGATTTTCAAATGACAAATTGGCTTTGTGATATGTGAAAAGCGAGATTCCACTCGGTCTTTGAATAATGTGTTAGACTGCTAAAAGAAGTATTTTAAAACAAGAAATTAAACAACTACTCGTATCAAAATATAATTTTCTTCCTCGCTGCTATCAATGCATGAAAAAACATGCCATTATTGGCATGGAACAACTCTTTTGAGTCTCTAACCACTATATCGATAAACTTAAATTATTGCATTTTGCAATATCACGGGTAGCATATGACTTCGTATATACATTTGACTGCCTTCTTATATTCATTGGCTGCTTAGTTTTATATTCATTGGCTGTCTTCTTTTGCAATACATTTTATTTTTAGTTTTTATGAGGAGCCGTATTTTCTGTTCTTGTATTTAATCAGTCGTGACGTACTCATTTCAATCAATCAAGAACCAGACTAGAAAAGGGGAATACAAAAAAACAAAGGAAAACAAACAAAGAAACAATACGAATAGGAGTAATCGATATTAATTGTTACCTTTGACGTAAATTAAGAGTCCACCAAACTGTATAGAGAATTTGATTCTCTATAAGTTCTAACAGAATACACACAATAATAAGTAAATGACACAACAGTATTTTACGTGAAAAACTTTCAACTCGCGGAATTAAAAACCACGACCTACACTCGTAGGATTTCAATTTCACTAATCGAGCAACTTTACATTATCCCTAACCTACTTGCAATAACTCTATTGCAAGCCTCTTTGTAATAACTCTATTATAAAGCTCACCACTTTGACTAACTCTAGCCAAATACAAACACACGGTTTATGATTTACAAAAGATATCTGACAAGATGCTTCGAACTAAGCTGAGTAGGAATATCAAGTGAATAGCATTAAAAAAGATACAACAATACTAAGGACATACAATGAACACAGTGCTGGGACCTGGTCCTTTGTTCTATTGCTACTTTGTTCTTCAAGCCTTAGAGTGAATGAAGGTGGCAACACACTTGAGAGAGACTTAATGATTTAGGGTGTGCAAGTGTGTGTGTTCCATGCCTCATGGTGGTAATATATAAGTGAGGTCATTGGGATGATGTAAGCAAGTATCTGGTACACAGCATGCTCCATAAAGTGACTGTTGCACTATTGTGTGTGCAGTACAACAGTATAGCAACTTTAATAGCTGTAAGGAGTTGACTGACTTGTACTGTGACCGAAGGAACTGATAGCCATCTATTCCCTCTGCCATTTCTTTGACTGATATTATTAGAACTTGTGCCAGACGTGTGATTTGTTGTTTTGAGCACTTTGAGGCTATGTATCAGGTTCTCTATCTAGTTTTCATATGAAGTTTGTTAAATCATCAAATACAAAGGCAAATAACTTATCAATTTCTCTCTTTTTGAAATTTAAAATTGAAGTTCCCCCTGAGAACTAGATCTCCATACAATTCACCCTGCAAATTAGTTATATTCCCCCCTAGAACCTGTTTTTCTTTCTCTCCTTCAATTTTCTTCCCCCTTTTGGCATCATAAAAAGAATATATGCAAGTAAACTCAAAAAGAAGTCCAACTAAGTTAACTTATGCCTTTTGTGTGCAACAAACATAGCTAAAAACAGAGCACAGGAGTATAACATGCATAGCAAAAGACTGAGATACTCATTGATTAATTTGAGAAGAAAAACATAGGCAACAGTACTATTATTAAATAATATCCACAGAAAAAACAAACTTAAAGTACAACAGTCATAAATGTAACAAGCCAAAACAGCACACTGGGGCTAAGACAAGCACAGTTAAATTGGGCACTGACAAAGAGACTGTTTAAGGGGCACTGGAAGAGGGAGGGAAGGATGAAGAGTCAAGGGCTTTGAGAAGAATATCCACTCAAGCATTTGTAGACCACTGCTCGTTTATTAGCTGCTCTTTCATGTTCTCAACATGTTCCTCAGATCTGCATTTTCAGTAGGCAACCTCTGCATCCTATGCACTGATAGAACCAGGTTCCTCTTTTGCTTGACTGAGCTGTCGCTCGAGAATGACATTCCTAGACTTCAGCCTCCTTATTTCTTCGTTAGCAGCAGTCTGAGCATCGATCAGCTGAGAAATCGTAGAATTGCTACCAACTCCCTCCTTCTTGTCTATACACTCACACTTCTCCAAGGTAGTCATTGAGAACGTTTGCTTTTGAGTTCCCACCGCGGCTCTTCCCAAAGGGACATTGAAACATTCAAACTCTCTAGTGAGCAAGAACCCATAAGGCAAATCATGGTTCCCGTCCTTGAAGTCTGCCACTTTTTTCATATGTTCAATCATGATACCGGGCAGGTTGATGGTAGTGTATCCATCCAATGCTTCCATGAGGAATAGGTCCGCTATTGAGAAATGGAACGTCTCTCTGCACGAGGGAGCATGACCTTTTTCACCATCTCAAACATGATCTGATATTCTGGAAGCAGGCGTTCTTGTGTACTTGTTCCCCTCTCTTAACAACCTGAGTCTTTAGAATGATCTTTCTAAAGTTAGGGGAGCAGGTCCCATCAACATACGAGAGCCCTTCATTGGGCACACCGAAGATATTTCCCAGTACAACTTCATCCATCACCAAATCCACTCCATTAACCTTCAGGCAGATATTGTCGTCTTCCATAGTGAACAGATCCGCGTAGAAGTTGTGAACCTCCTCTTCATAGACCTTAGGATTCTCAATGGTAAACAGATGAGTCCACTTCTGAAACTCCTAGATTTTAACCAGCTGTCTCATGCATAATATTTCAAGGATATCAGCATCAAACACTCTGCCCCATAGCACCCTTTGCTTCTTCAGGTTTTCTCTTCTGTCAAATTCAGAGACTTCCACTTTGGCTTTCTTGGAGGAACCAGGTTCCTCTTTGTCACTTGCCTTCCTCTTCTGAGATTTCTTCACACTTTTCTCCTTCTTTTCAGAATTACTTTTCTCACCAGACTCTTTTCTTCAACACTCTTCTCCTTATCAATCTCCACACCTTTCATAGACGATCCTTTTTTGGGCTTCACAAGCACAGACTTCTTAGAGGATTTACGAACAAGGGAAGCAGGTTTCTCATTCACCTCTTTATCCTCAACATTCACAATGTTTGCCGGAGGTAAATCCTCCTCATGCACTAATTTTCCTCCTTTCACCAACCTTCTTCTTTTCTTTTCTCCTTATTTCTCTTCAAAGCACTCTCAAGGGCTTCTTTCTTCTGCTGCTTAGTAGTGGGTCTTTTAAAAGCAGGCTCTTTGGGTACTGCCCTATCACTTCTAGCAGCAATAAACTGTGCCACAAGCACATTATCATAGTCCTCCTCACTTTCATCATCTTCTTCTTCAGACAAAAGTCTCATCTCAGGAATTACAAAATCTAATGGCACTGCATCAAAGTGAGGAGAAGGAGCAGGGTCAGTACTGTCCAGGGGCTCTTTTGTAGAGCATGGGGTTTCATCCCAAGTAGGAGCAGAGTGCTATTCTTAGGCAGAGGGAGTAGGTCCCTCTGTTGGCTCCCCTATAGTACTAACTAGGACCAAGTCACCACGAGGCACCAGTTCCCCACTTCCATCCCCGTTCCTTTTTCCTTCCCCCTGAGACCCAACAGTCACATCATCACACACATGCTCCCCAACCAGCCCTCCTTCGGTAGCAATAAACAATGTATAATCAGTAAATGTAAGAGAGGCATTATCTGATGGAGAAACAATATTCAGATCAAAAGCTGGAGCAAGAAAAGTAATAGGCACTTCAAATGCTTCACCACAATCAGCAACACCCTCTTGGGCTACAAATACCTCCCCAACTTGCTGACTCGAAACCTCTATTCCCTCTTTTCTGTCTATCATTTCGTGTTCTGCCATTTTTTCAGCAAAACAGAGGGAAAGGTTGTAGCGACAAGCATTTTGGGTGTTTGATTTTTCCGGCTATGGTGAGAACCAGAACTCGAATGGTCGGAGAGGAGACATTTGGTGGTTGTTGGTCAGAGATGGGATTTTCACTCGGTGAAGGTTGATACTTAGGCTCGTTCTGCTGTGTTTCGTGAGACAAAGACACAGTGGGAATGAAAATGGTGGCCTTTGGAGACTTTGGATTCTAGGAAGACATTGTGATTTTCGAGAGCAAAGACACAAGAGAGAGAGAGTTTTCTGAGAGAGGAAAAGAGTTTGATGTCTTTGATGTAGACAGTTATGAGAAAGACATGTCTTTTGGGGTTATTTAGAGGGGATGAGGGACCGGTTACAATTGGGTGCAATGGAATGGGTAGACGGGTCGGTTTGTAACGGGTGTGACGTTTGGGCTTAAAAAGGTGTGAGAGAAAATGCGGACACATTTTAATGACGTGGCACTTTTAGCAGTTTAAAATGCATATGAGTGAAAGAGGAACTACTAACCTGAAGGGGACTATGTACCGTGACTGTTTTTTGTAAATATGAGCCTCATCCTTCTACCAAATTGCAATATCATTAGCTGCTCGTTTGCTCTGTAATTGCCATGCGTGTTTACCTATAACGGTATAAAATTGAGTCAGAAATTACCAGAAAACACTTTATAGCAGTTTACCTTTGCATTCCTTCATAGCTAATCATTGAGGGACATGATACTCAGTTAAATTTTATTAGTCCCAACTCCAGTCGATTATTTTCAAAATGCTCTCTACTCAATGCATTGGTGAAGATATCAGCTACCTGATCCTCTATTTTGCAAAATTTCATTCAGATGAGACCCATTTCAACATTCTCCCCGAGAAAATGATGTCGCACATCAATGTGCTTTGTCCTCTTATACTGAATCGAGTTTTTTGCCATGTTGAGACATTTGTGTTGTTACACAATAGTGGCACACAATCAGAAAGCACACTAAAATCTTCCAGTTGTTGCTTGACCCCACAGCAGTTGAGCACAACAGGAAGCAGCTGCCACATATTCAGCTTTTGCAGTAGAGAGAGATACTGACTTTTGTTTCTTTATACCCCTTGAAATCAAGCATGATCCCAGAAAATGTGCCATCCCATATATACTCTTTCTATCCACCAAATAACTAGCATAATCAACATCGGCATATCCAATTAAGTTGAAATTGTCTCCTGAGGGATAGTAGAAGACCAGGTCCTGTATTCCTTTGAGATACCTCAGAATTCTCTTAGCAGCTTTCAGATGAGATTCTTTTGGACTTGATCGGAATATAGCGCATAATCATACACTGAACACAATGTCAGGTCTGCTGGCTGTGAGATACAAGAGTGAACCAATGATATCCGATACATGGTTTCATTCACAAGGGAACTAATTCATTCATGTCCAGAAGAGTGGCAGTGGCAATAGGAGTATCAATAATCTTTGGGCTTTCCATCTCAAACCTCTTTAGAGTCTTTAATGTATTTCTGCTGACTTATCATTGTTCCCTTAGAGGTTTGCTTAACTTGCAGACCTAGGAAGAAGTTCAGTTCCCCCATCATGCTCATCTTAAACTCGCTTCCCATGAGCTTGGAAAACTCCTCACATAAGGAATAATTTGTTGCACCAAAGACGATGTCGTCAACATAAACATGCACAATTAGCAGGTTCGTTTCTCGTTTCTTTAAAAAGGGAGTTTTGTCAATTATCTCTCTCATAAAGCCATTTTTCAGAAGGAACCCGGACAACCTTTCATGCCATGCACGAGGGTCTTGCTTTAAACCATATAGTGCCTTGTCAAGCTTGAATACATGTTCAGGATGCTCATGACTTCAAAACCAGGTGATTATTTGACAAGGACTTCTTCCTTTAAATATCCATTCAAAAAGGCACTCTTGACATCCATTTGGAACGATTTGAATTCCATATGAGATGAAAAAGCAATGAGAATTCTGATGGCTTCCATCCGTGCAACTGGAGCAAAAGTCTCATCATAGTCAATACATTCTTCTTGATTACAATCTTGAACCACCAACCTGGCCTTGTTTCTTGTTGTATTTCCAAACTCATCAAGCTTGGTGTTAAACACCCATCTGGTTCCAATAACAATTCTATTTGAAGGTCGAGGAACAAGGTGTCACACGTTGTTCCTCTCAAATTGATGGAGTTCATCTTGCATAACAGCAATCCAGTTAGCATCTTTCGATGCTTCCTTGATATTATTAGGCTCAATTTGAGTCAGGAAGGCTGAGAAGGCAAACATGCTTCTTGTCTTTGATCTAGTTTAAATCCCTGAATCAAGAGGAGTGATCACATTTTAGAGAGGATCTGAGCTTTTGTGCATCCAGCTGGTCACTTGAATCTCATTATGAGAACATCCAGGTTCCTCTAAGTGGGATCTATCGTTAACATCCATGGAAGAGTGAGTGCCACTTCTCTACTTGACATCAGGAGTTCCTTGCACTGCATCAACAACTCTATTTTCTGCTTCAGTTGTTGTAATTCAGCTTGGGTTTTCTCCTGTTTAGAAATTCATACGGGGTCTTGTTTAGGAGGGACCTGATCATGCACTTGTTTATCAAATAGCAGGTAGTGTTCCCTGCCTCAACCCAAAAGCTCTTTGGTACACCACTGTCAATTAGCATCGTCCTTACCATGTCTTCAAGAGTCCTATTTTTCCTCTCTACAACACCATTTGTTGGAGTGTTATGGGAGGTGAAAAAATTATACCATTTTCAGCATAGAATTCGTCAAACTTTGCATTGTTGAGCTCTGTACCATGATAAGATCTTATGCTTACAACATTATGGCTCATTTTCACTTGAATCAGCCATAAAAGCAGCAAAGACTAGAAAAGTTTCATCATTGGTTCTGCGGAACAAAGTCCATGTGAATCTAGAGTAGCCATCTACGATAACAAAAATGTATTTCTTTCCTCCTCTGCTGGGTACCCTCATAGGTCCACACAGATGCATATGGAGAAGATCCAGTGGGCTTGAGGTATATTCTTCCTTTTTTGGCTTGAAGGAGGACCTGACTTACTTTCCTTTCACATATGCATCACACACTTTGTGATCCTTGAACCTTGACTTTGGCAGCCCACAGACCAGGTCCTTCTTAACTAGCTTGTTCAGCAAAGAGAAGCTTGCATGTCCCAATCTTCTGTGCCACAGTTTAGCATCATCATCAACAACACTCAAACATGTAAGATCCCCACTGTTTAAGGACTCAAAGTCAGTAACGTAGATGTTTTCGAATCTTTTTGCCATCATAACCACTTCACCAGTCACAAGATTGGCAGCGCAAGGCTTTGATAAGAACTCCACTTTGTTTCCTTTGTCGCAGATTTGAGAGACACTCAGCAGGCTGTATTTCAGGTCGTTCACATAATACATGTTCTCAATTGAGTGAGAGAGTGTCTTCCCAACTCTTCCAACTCCCAAAATGTATATTTGTTGCCATTGCCAAAGAACACACTCCCACCTTGCAGGACTTTGAGTAAAAGGAAATCATCAGTAATTCTAGTCATATGTTTAGAGCAGCCGCTATTCTTATGCCATCTTTGGTTGCTTCCTTTCATTGCTCCCTGCACAAGGAAGTTAGAGATTAGACTTAAGAACCCAAACAAGTTTTGGTCCCTTGTAGTGAGGAAAAGGGCGAATTAAACTCCTTATTATCCAAGCAGGCATCACACGTTTTTTATTGTAGCGACCAGGTTCCCTAGCAGTAGATACTTTTTCAACAAAAACTTTATTTTTCTGTTGGGACAGAACTCTAGCTTTACAGTAATCTTTAAAATGCCCAGTGTTACCACAATGAGTGCAAAGCCAGTTATCAGGGATAATAACATACTTTCTATGTGGGTTGTAACGAGCCTTTTCCTTTTGGAACTCTATTCCCTGCATGTTCACCCCATTACTTTTATACATGGAAGTGATTGTATTAGAGGACCAGGTCCACTTTAGAGATTTATCTAGGTCATTTTTAATCCTGCTTAGATCTTCCTGAAGTTGTCTATTTCTTTCAAGTTCAGCACACAGACTCAATTTTATCATTTTGAGTTCATTTTTCAAGTATAAGGTGTGTCTCACTCGCCACTTCCTTACCTTTTGAAGAGTTCATGCCGTTTTCAATTGAAGCTTTCACATAAATATTTTTCCTTTTTAATTCCTCTATTTTTTTCTTTAGATCCACAACTACTAGCAACAAGTCATCTCTTTCATGCTCTACCTTTTCAATTTTCTCAGTTAGAACATCATTTTCCTTCTTTAAATCCTCAATGGTTTCTTTCAAAATCAACAACTACAACTTGTAAATCATCCCTCTCATGCTCTACCTCTCCTAATTCCACAATTAAAATATTTTTATCATTGATAAAGTTATGGTAAGCATCAATCAGAACATTTGCTAAGGATACAAGCTTCTTTTGAGAGCAAGAGTTAAAATTTCTTTGAATGTCTAGAAATTTTACCTCATCGTCATTATCATCTTCATCCTCATCCGATTTTGCCATCAGGGCAAAGATGGAGTCATATTCATCTACTTCGCTTTCAATGGTCATCAGGTGTTGCCTTGTTCATCATCTCCAACAGATTCACTAGAGGAGTCTCCCCATGCAGCAAGAGCTTGTTTCACAACATTGTCAGCGACATCTTTTCTCTTGAATTTCTTGTCAGGAACCGGGTTCCTCTTGGCCGTTTTGTGTGTGTTGTACTTGTACTGGTCTTACTTGTGGAGAGTACAACCTTTGATGAAATGTCCTTGCTTCCCGCATTTGTAACATCAATCATAGCCTTTTGGTCTGCTAGAGCTACCCTTTTTTGGAATACCCCATTTATGCGAACCATTTTCTGAAATCTCCGTGTCAAATAGGCTATGTCAGCATCATCACCACTTGATTCACCGTTGTCTGCCTTGAGAACCAGGTTCTTCTCCTTTTTGGGTTATCTTCTTTCATGGTCCTTCTTTTTCTTCATTTCGTAAGTCTTCAGATTTTCAATGAGTTCGTTAATTGTCAACTTTTGCAGATCTTTTGCTTCCGTGACAGCATTGACTTTACCCTCCCAAGAACCAGGTAGCACAATGAGTATTTTCCTGACCAGTTTTTTTCCTTGGAATGATCTCTCCTAGAGAATTGAGTTCATTGATGATGAAAGTGAAGTGAGTATGCATGTCCTGAATGGACTCATCATCCTTCATCTTGAAGAGTTCGTACTCAGTAGTGAGCATGCCGATCTTTGACTGCTTGACTTGGGTTGTTCCTTCATGTGCGGTTTGGAGAGCCTCCCAAATCTCCTTAGCAGATTGACAAGCTGAGATTCTGTTGTACTCGTCTGGTCTAATACCACAGACGAGGATCTTCTTTGCTCGGAAATTTTTCTCTATAGCTTTGTGATCGACATTATTGTACTCCTTCCCTGTCTTTGGGACTGTCACTGCTTTCTCGCTAATGGTCTTCATGGGGACGAAGGGTCCATCACAAATGACATCCCAAAGCTCTAAATCTTCAGCCATGATAAAATCATACATTCTTGTATTCCACCAGCCGTAGTATTGTCCATTGAATCTTAGTGGTCTGTTGGTTAAGTGACCTTCTTCAAAATTTGGTAGAGCATCCATGTGGATCACTTAGGGTGTTAGCCTAATAGAAAGAACCTGCTCTAATACCAATTGATGTAAACTAAGAGTCCACCAAACAGTATAGAGAACCTGGTTCTCTATCAGTTCCCACATAACACACACACAGAGCATTAAGTAAATGACACAATCGTATTTTACGTGGAAAACTCCCAGCTTACGGGATTAAAAACTACAACCTACACTTGTAGGATTTCAACTTCACTAATCGAGCAACTTTAGATTACAACCTATTGTAACCTAGAAATTAAACTCTTAATCCCTCACCTATTTGCAAGCCTCTTTGTAATAACTCTATTACAAAGCTCACTACTTTGACTAACTCTAGCCAAACACAAACACACGATTTATGGTTTACAAAAGATATCCTACAAGATGCTCCTAACTAAGCTGAGTAGGAATTACAAGTGAATAGCATTAACAAAGATACAACAATACTAAGGACATACAATGAACACAGTGTTGGGATCTGGTCCTTTATTCTGTTGCTACTTTGTTCTTCAAGCCTTAGAGTGAATGAAGACGACAACACATTTGAGAGAGACTTAATGATTTAGAGTTTACAAGTACGTGTGTTCCCTTGCGTCATGTTGGTAATATATAAGTGAGGTCATTGGGATGAGGTAAGCAAGTATCCGGTACACAACATGCTCCATAAAGTGACTGCTGCACTGTTGCGTGTGCAGTGCAACAATATAGAAGCTTTAACAACTGTAAGAAGTTAATTTGTACTATGACCGGAGGAACTGATATACATCTGTTTCCTTCGTTGTTTCTTTTACTGATATTATTGGAACTTGTGCCAGACGTGTGACTTCTTGTTCTGAGCACTTTAAGGTTGTATATCAGGTTCCCTATCTGATTCTCATATGAAGTTAGTTAAATCATCAAAATATAAAGTCACATAACTTATCATACCTGTAATAGGGTATAGTGCATTTGTTACTCCTATTATTTTTCTTTGTCGAGAAGTACTCTATCTGATCCAAAATATTGCAGTAATTGTTGACAAACTAAATTTTGTTTCAAAGTATTTGACGTTTTAGAAAAAACAAAATGTCATGTAATCTTTTTTTTTTAAATGTGCCCTTACTATTTCAAGTAGTGGAGTATTTAACTAAGTAAGTAAAAGTAAACAATAGTTTAGAAAAATTCTTATAATTAAAGATATTAGTTAATTATATTTTTAATTATAAAAAAGAATTAATTGTATCTTTCTAAGGGATGTACAACAATCTTAAAAGCAATTAATATGGATCAAAAATAAATTACTAATACCACATGCGCACGCATACAAAGAATCCAGCATGGTATAATAATAAGTGTATTTTAAATTGTATTTAAGTTTCTTATATAAGGAAAATGATGTGAAATTGAACGTTTTTGACTATGGATAATAACGAAATTAATCACATGTAACATGCACTTATACTATCACTTGAATTTACGCATTGCTCTAAACAAAAATTTATTCGAGTTAAAGAAACCCATCCTCCTTGGAAATAGAGAATCACACGTGAGATAAATGTCATTAGCAAAACGTGTATGCATTTGGAAATTTGACTAAAACTTTAATCAAACTAATTAAGTAGGTTCACATTCCACCTTATGTACACTTTAATTTTCGTTGCGGCTTTGATTGGTTATACTCTAGGCTATACTTCTGGTACCAAAAGTTGACAAACATTACATATTATACTAGTAGTAGTATTTAAAAAATAACATTCACATGGACAGGACAGGTACATAAATAAACATATCATACACATGCATGTTTCGATCTACAATGATTCTTTCTGTTTGTTCTTTTTTCATTATTTTGGAATATCGAATGTGAAAGCCAAGATAAAGTCTCAGGTAAAAATTCACATGTTGCATCTGAAAAAGAAGTTAAGCACGTGATTATAGTAGCTTTTCCTCCCTGTCCATCTTATTTTTATCATTTTTCCTAGGAGGGGGTGAATACGATCCGATTTTGTCCAACGGTCAAATTAAAGTAATGCATCTGAATTTAGAATTTTAAATTTAACTTTCAGTGAAATTTCAATTATAGAATTATAATTATTCTATTTATTTCCAAAGATTATAATAGAATCCTTACATCCGTAATCAAAAGTCGCCGACTGAAGCCATGAGAACAAAATTGTTTTTAGTAGGGAGGCTCTCTACCTTACAAAAGTAATATTTCCCGATACGAATCCGGATTAGTTGAATTCAGAAGCAAGTGCTAAACATAGGATTGGAAATTAAAAAAATAAATATGTTTGATCTGTATCATTCATTAATTACTAAGATTAAAAAAAACAAGTTTTTCATAACAATAAATCTAGTAAAATTTGATCTTTTCATGAATTTTACACACAACGAAAGTTATGTATAGAAAATGCGCTTTTATATTTAGCTACTTGGACAAAATTTGATTAAATTTTCACTTTTTAAAGGAACTTGATGGTGTGGAAAAGAAATTTGGAGTATATGTAGAACAAATTTTAGCATTAGAATTATTCCACAACAGTAGATAATCAGCATTATTTTAAAATCAGGCTTCCACAGAGTTTTATACTATACTTTAACTCATAGAAAAGTAAGTTCGTTTCTGCTGTGCTGTTATACTAAACTTGTTAGACGGGCGGGGCAGCCCACTGCCAAACCTGTTCGACCCGATTCAGCCCGGGTCAACGCGGTCCGTTAAGGGGGTGGGACGGGTTGGTGAAGGTTAGAGGTTTAGCAGGACGGGGGTGGGCCTTTTTTGGTAACCGGTGCCCCGAAACCTGGTAAGCCCGGGAACCTACTACCGAATTTTTATCGGACTACAGCACGCTTACCGTTATGCAATTTTTTTTTGACCGTTGCCAACTCAAATTCAAAAATAACCGTTGGGCAACAGTCATTTTTTTGTATTTTTGGCCATTTCACCTTACCCCCTTAAGAAAATAACCCTCCATCCCTAATAATTGATAGATTACATTTTTAACATTTTAAAACTATAAATAACCCCCCATCTTCTTTATTTTTCCTCATAATTTGCTCTCTTATTATAATTCTCTCTCAATTCTCTCTTGATAATATTGCTTACTGCTCTCAAGTTCTCAATTACTTATTATTTCAAGTTTCATCAAATATTTACTTTAGTCATTACAAAATTATAATTATCAAATATCAAGTATTCAATTAAAGTATGGTATCAATATCATCAAATATCAATTGAAGTGTGATATCAAATTTAGTGCGGCATCCGCACTCTCGGTACACTCGTTCCATATTTTTCTCTTTTTTGGTGTTTATTTTATGTTATTATTTAGAATTATTAATTTAGTTTACATAATGAATATATTTAGAGCAGCCAAAAAAGCACGTACAAGTAGGCATGGTAGTAGTAAGAGAAAATCTTAAAAGATCAAGATGTTGTACTGGTTCTTCTAGTAGCTTTATACATAATTTTGAAAGTTCACCTGAAAATTTAGATGTAGATTATGAGCAACTTCAAGAAAATTATGGTATAACTGATAATTTAGATGATATTCAATCACCTGATAATCTTGAAACACCACCACCTACATCTAGTACTGCTAGTCAAAATACTAGCGGTAGAAGTGGTGATAATACAGGTAGGCTTCCCCGCCCTATTAAGAAGAATCGAAGATTGAAAAGTAAGTGTTGGCAATTTTTTAAAAGACTAGACGAAGATAAAAATTATGTAAGATGTCAAATTTTTAAGGAAGTTTACAAACATGAGACCGGAGGTAAGCAAGGAGAACAGATCAATTTCGTAGGCACATGGTAGATAATCACCCTATTGCATGGGGTGCTGATGAAGAATCTAGCCAACAAAAACTTAACTCGGGTACTGGCGGTTTAATGGGTAAATATGATATAGTGAAAGATCGAGAAGAATTAGCTAAAATGATTGTTTTAGGTTATTTACCATTTAGTTTTGCTGCTTCACCATATCTTGTTACTTATATTCACAGAATTTATAACCGTTTGTTTAAAGGTATTCCTAGAAATACTTGTAGAGTTGATATCTTTAGGCTTTTTGGACAATATCACACATATATTCGTTATTTGTTCGCTAGTCTTTCTAGTAGAGTTTCTCTTACTTCTGATATTGGTCGTGCTGTTAATGGAAATGATTATTTGACTGTTACATGCCATTGGATAAGTGAAAATTTTTGTATGTGAAAACGTATTATTGCTTTTAAATACGATGACGATCAACGTCATACTGGTGCATTTATAAGTAATACTATCCATGAAGTTGCTATATTTTACAATCTTTCAGAAAATATTTTGTGTATGTCATTTGATAATGCTTCTAACAATAATTCTGCTACTACACAATTAAAATTGCATCTACACCCACCACTTCCTGAAATATTTCATGTGAGGTTTGCATGCATATTTATAATTTAATTGTTAAGAGCGGCCTTGATTATTTAGAAATGAGATCACTTTAGTTAGAAGAGTTGTTGGTGTAATTTAAGAAAATAATAGAAGTGCTAGATTAAATGATTTAAGGATAAATGTGTACAATATGGACTAAAACTAATACTCATGCCTGAAGAAATAGTTACTAGGTGGAATTATATTTATTTATACTTAAGATATTATAAATTCAAGATGCCTATAATTGAAGTTGCTAATTCTCATTGTACCGATCCTAAACGTTTGTTAACCTCTAGAACTTGGGATGTCATTGAAGATGTTGTAAAAATTTTACAAAATTTTTATGTAGCTACACTTGAGTTTTTTGGAACTTATTATCCTACTATTGCAAATGGTTTAGTACATATAGTTGATATTTCTCTTTTACTCCATAATTTCAAGAAGAAAGAAGGATATAGTTCGGTTGTTAAATCTATGCTAGATAAATTTTAGAAATATATCTATTATATTCCCCCTACTATAATTGGTGCTACTCCCTCCGTTTCGACTAAATGAGGTAATTTGACTCAATACGGAATTTAAGAAAAAAGAAAAAGACTTTTGAAACTTGTGGTCTTAAAAATTTAAGAGGTAAAAGCTTTGTGGGGCCATGACATCTTTATGGTTATAAAAGCTTTTCATTAAGGGTAAAATAGGTAAAATGAAGAGTTTAAAGTTGAGTTATTTTCAAATTTAGAAATGTGTCATTTATTTTGGAACAGACTAAAAAAGAAAGTACCTCATCTAATTTGAGAGGGAGTATTTTAAACCCTTCTATCAAAATGACCACTTGTCGCCAATTAATCACTGCTTTATATGTTTATATGGATATTGGACCAACTGAAATCCCTGATGTTGAAACTTGTATTTCTGATCTACACAAACATTTATAAAATTAATATAATTATTATGCTAACATTGTTGATGCTTCTGCTGCTGTAGATAAAAAGATTCCTTCAAGTTCAGTTTTCACATTTGCATCCGGTGCTTTGGAGAATAATGATGGTGTTGAAGATTATTTGATTTGGTCTATACTAGGAGAGCATCAACAAACTAGTAGCAGGAATGTTGATGAACTCCAATTATACTTGCAAAAGTCATCAGAGGCCCGCACAAAGAAATTTCTACCGCTGAATTAGTGGAGGGAGCAACTCAAATCAATTTTCTGTTCTTTCGGCCAGGGCTTGAGACGTGCTAAATGTGCCGATTTCAATAGTTACATCAGGGAACGCATTTAGCCAAGCAAGGCAGCAACTAGGAGATACCCATCATTCATTGGGTAGCAACAATTTGGAAGTTCTATTATGCTTTAGAGATTGAATAAGATTATAACGGCTAAATCAAGGGCTTGAAGAGGTAGATAAAACGGAGGACCAAAAAATTGGAGATATAATAATTTATGGTTCCGATTCAAGCAATGCCGGGAACCAAGAACCTCATGTTAATATGGATGAACTTACAAAATTGATGCAACGTATGTAATGTACTCTTTCTTATTTTTTATAATTGTTGCAAACTTCTAATTTCCAAGTTCAAAAATAAAAAAATCAAAATAGAATTTGCAAATTAATTTGAAGTATTATTTATTATTCAATGAAAGAATGAAACGAAAGCCTTTGGAGTTTGATCCTTACATATTGGTCTTATTAAATATTTTTTGTAGCCACTTACTTTCAATTTTAAAATTTAAATTTCAAAGTTAAAACTTTAAAGTTTAAAAGTATAATTTTATACCTTAAAATACTTATTTCCTTAATTAAAAGCTTGCAAACACTTAAATATCAATTATGTAGAATAAGGAAAACATAATACTATATATATAATAAAAAAAAAAAATCTGGCCCGGTCCGGACCCGCTAAGCCCGAACTCGAGCTGGCCCAATTTAACCCGAAAATTCCCAACCCGGTAAGCCAGCCCACTTCTCAGCCCGCCTCACTAATCGGAGGGGCTATTTTTTTCCAAGTCCTGCTCGAACCAGCCAGTCTGGTAAACAGGTATAAATTATACCCAGAGAGCTTGGGTCAATGAGTCTCCATAGCGGTGGGCTTTGTACACAGGGAAAGATCTTTACCCAAATAGCCGATTATATTTATTGTTTATTTTTTTTTTAGCTATCTACATTAATTACATAACTATACACATATAATACATATGTTATACCTTCACTGACTATTTTTACTTTAAGCAAGTGGGGGAATGGCTAATTAGGTTAATTCTTCAAAGAAGAATATCATGGGCCTCGATTAACAAGAAGAATCATCCCATTGTCAGCCCAAACCAAACCTTATGGCCCCCCGAATTTTCAGCCAATTTCAACAATGTGATACCAAACTAGTAGTATACCAGGGGCTAACCACTTTTCAGCTATCACATTAGCTATTTTTCAATTACAGAGGCTGAACAATGGCTACTTCCGAATTTTAACCCCAAATATATTGATAGAATCCTTAGGGCCATAAAAATTTGGTTGAGACTTAAGAGGGAGTGAGAGAGTCCAGTTTCTGATTGTTTTGGACGAGAAGAAATGCTTCCCGTTAGCCATTCTTTGCCTATTTTCTAAAAATTAACACAAATATCCGTCCATCCAACCGCTTAAGCTAAAAATAGCAGGTGAATGTATGATATATGACATAATTCATATATAATATATGTATAATCATATATAATCTATATATATCGACTAGAAAAAGTATAGTAAATTCAACTGGCTATTTATATGAAGATCTTTCTCCTTTCATTTTAACCTTTTTTCTTTCTTCGTGGTACGCAATTTTCTCTTTGGAGTTCAAGTAATCAATTTTGAACGGTTAAATTTCTCAAAAAACAGCAATTATTTTATTACTAGGTCTGTTAAATAAATCCTACTTCCAGAGTAGGAAAACGACTATAGAATATTTCTACTGAAAAACAACATCAGAATATGAATAGAGGTATTGATAATTTCTTTTTGTGGAAAATTAGTTATAGCTTAAAGACTAAGACTTGAATGTATGGAATTATACTATCGCTATTGATGACGGTATTACTTTGATATAGAAATGTGATATAATAAAATAGTAGCAGATCAGATCCTTCACTCTTTCTTCAATATGAAAAATAATTAGGCAATGAGAGAATTTTGACGTCTTTCCTCTGCTAGAGAGCGTCAAGCGGAGCAAGAACCGGTCTTTCTGACTTTTAGCAAAAACATATTATCAGTTCAACTTTAAAAATACAAGTATAACTTGTTTATTTATCATCCTGATTTTGCCACAATAAAAACAAAATCGTACCACAATATTTTATGCTTTCGCTTCTAACATCAAACAACAGTTGTTTCTTAATATCACATTTTTGTTCTACATCATACTTTGTGTGTGTGTGGAGATTTTCATATAAATATCTGTTGTTTAAGATATTAATTAACAGAGAACTTTATTACGACTAATCCATCTTATTGAGTTACATTCAACTCCTTACGGTTAATCCCCTTGAGATCTCAAGATTTGGATCATAAGGAATTTGCCAAGCTTATTCAACGCCAAAAATACTTTTTTTTAATTTAAAAGTTCAATTATTTTCAAAATTGAAGTGTTTGACCAAGCTTTTAGAAGAAAAAAAAAAGACTTTGAGTAGAAGCAGAATCAGTTTTGGAGAAGCAGAAAAAAATAATTTTTCTCTAAAAGCATTTTTTAAAATCACATTTGAGAAAAATACATTTACAAGCACTTTTTAAAAGCTTGGTCAAACAGTAATTGCTGCTCAGGAGAAATTAATTAGCCAAACATAAACTGTCTCTTACCAAAAGTACTTTTAAGAAAAGCACTTTTGAGAAAAAACACTTCTCAAGAGAAGCCGATTTTTCAAACTTGGCCAAACAGGCTGCTTTTTAAAAGCTTGGCCAAATACTAATTGCTGCTCAAAAGTATTTTTTAAATTAATTAATCAAACAAAAACTGATTATTACCAAAAGTATTTTTGAGAAAATCACTTTTAAAAAAAAAAATCTCAAAATAAATTAATTTTGAAAGTTTGGCCAAACAAGGTATTAGGTGTTAGAATTGTTCGAAACTCCGTATGATCCAAATCTTTTCTCGAGGGGATTAACCGTAAGGAGTTCAGTGTAACTCATTTAGTCATCTCATATTTTGGTTGTTAACAAATACTCTCTCCGTTCATTTTTACCTGTCACGTTTCGCTTTTCGATAGTTAAACTATATAAATTTTGATCAATGTTTATCATATATTTTTTCACCATATTGATACGAGATGAATTACAAATTAAAGTTCTTCACATATAGTTTTCGAATGTTTAAATTTTAATTTTAAAATATTAAAAAAATCTAATTCAATTTAATTTTAAAGATTAGTCAAATTGACTTTCGAAATGTAAAACGTGATAAGTAAAATTGAACGGAGGAAGTAAATAAAAAGAAAGAATCCAGCTACAATAGTTTTAGCAACCAACTTTATTCTTTTCATCCTTTGTTGTGATGTTTTAATTGTAGCTTTTTCGTTTTATTAAAAAAAAATTAACATGTGATAAGTACTGAGTCACCGGCTGCCAACTCACTAGTGTTGTAATGATCATTAATCAAAGTTGTAACCTTTTTTTGGAGGTTTAAGCGTCTCAGTGGCTTTAAAATAATTGGACCACTGCATTTTACTTATCAGATGTTGCACGAGTCAAATTATTAAATTTTCTACAGTTGTTTGCATTCCAGAATTTAAAAGTAAAATAACTACTAACATTTCAATGTCTTGTTTAAGTCAATATTTGGACATAGATTTAATTGAAACTTAAAAAAAAAAAAAAAAATTGTGTGAAAAATAATTTTTGAAAGTTGAAATTGTGTTTGGACATATATTTTATTTGAATCGTTGAAGTTTTGTGAGTGAAGAAATAATTTCATCCAAAAAACTATTCTAAACCAGTTTTTCCCCAAAACATAATTATATTTCATAAATAAAAAATATTTTTAAATTTTTTTATAAAAATAAAAATAAAATCTATGACCAAATGAGAGCTGAATACTCGCAAAATTTTGAAATAGCAGTTACTCTTTGAGGTTTCATACTTTTCCCAAAATCTTAAAGAATGTTGAGGCAGGTCAAGGAGAGATAAAAATATTCATATTGTCTAAACACCTGGAAAATCAAGATGTTTCTTAAACAATTGCCTAGGAATTAAATTGATTTTTTAATCAAAATGATTACAGAAAGGTGATAACTTTTGTGTCATTTTGCTACTTCCTTTTGGCAGGATTTAAAGCTATATTTGGGAAATTTCTCCATATATACTAGTCACAAAATGAAAAAATAGAGCCATTTCGTATCCTTACAACGCAAGTATTTAGTTTACCCAAAGAAAGAAAACTAAGGATTTTTTAATCTTAATTTTAAAAAGGAAAATTTACGTAAAAGAGAAAAGCTAAGGTTTTTCTTTTTAAAATAAATTCGCTGGACAAATACCATATTAAACATAATTTATTTGTTGTACAATAGGTTTCACTTCTCGTCTCTCGAATAGGACAAACTAAAGATGTCCAACTCTCGAGTCATTTTTATATGATGAATACTCTTCAAAATGTTGTAAATTTACAAACAAAAATATTATATATCGAAGAATTAAAATCCCACACTAACTTGAGATCTGAATTGCAAGAGAGTACCATCAAGCTATAAGTCCATTAATTTAAAATTTAACCATTAATTTATCATTTGAATAAATTGATTATTTATTTGATAATTAACAATATTTTTTTTGTTTTCTATCTGGTGTAACATCTGCGTTCAAATTCAATTGCATAAGGCTCATTAAAGAGATATGCTTCCCATCAATTTTTGCAGACCTTTAGTTATTGACGAAGGATGATATCCATCCTATTAATTACAACCCTTAATAGTGCAGCCTTGCAATTGTACCTTTCTTTATTAAAGACTATACATTATGCAGATGTTAATAATTTATTGAAGTTCATCTTGTCAAATTCAGGAAGTGTTCATTTCATTTTTTTTTTCTTTTAATTATTTTTCTTTCACTTCAATCTTTATTATTTTTCCCTTTTCTGATTCTACGGTATTAGACTGTTCTAATCCAAATCTGTAAAAATAAATTAAAGAAATCAGCGCATGTTATAAGCAGTTGACTTTTAAATGTAGGTAGGTTTAAAATCAAGAACATGGATGAATAAAATTTGTTATCTTAGCTAAGCAGTTGATTAGATCTGCGGAAATATCGGAAAAATATGAGAAACTTGCTTTAGAAAATGACTCAAGCAAAGAATAGAGGTGAACATAGAAATTAATTAAGGTCACTATTAATAAGTCGCTGTTTGTCATTCATTTGCAAAAATGGTCCATTCTAACACGTAAACGATGACACACATATTACACACGGGTTGAAGCGTGATTCACCTTTTATCTTTAATCAACTTCTTCTTCTTCTTTTTTCTTGAACTCCAAGTAATATACTGTTGAAAACACTGTTGATTCTTTATGTGGGATAGGGCAAAAAAATAATGTACTGTATACTTGCAAATTTATTTGCTAGTGCTAGCTTTATAAATTTTGTAGCATTGATATCTGATCCCGTTAGAAATCTATTATTTTAATCGAGAACTAATAGGATTTTTAAAAAGTGTGAATGAAAAATAAAAGGGACACTTTTTAGATTGCACATCTCTATCTCACCTTTTCGTTTCCTCTAAATTCAGACTTTTTTACCCAATGAAATTTCTTCCCTCTTCTCTTCTTTGCATGGTTTTTCCAAAACAAACAAAAGTATCAATTGTGATTTCATCCGCCATTTGAGGAAGTTTTATAATTTATAGTGTCGCTATTATAAAATAATATGGCGTTTTATCTTGCGAGAAGTTAATCCAAATACCATAAGTAACAACAAGGAGATTAATACGTTCCTAAAAAACACACGCAAAAAATTTGCCAGCTTGAAATATATTTACACTTTCAGTTCTAAAGTTTGGCTTTTTCTGATTTTGTATTTTGAAGAGAGTTATACTAAGCAGGACTGCTATGGAGAAACCAAAATGTGAATATACAATTTCATGATTGATGATTCACTAGGATTCCTATGACTTGTAATAAGAAAGTACATATGGAATGGATCTTTTCTTTCTAAAACAAATCTCTATTAGCTGGGGCATGCCTGGTAGGTTAGGTTGTCATTTATTTAAGCCTCTAATGATTAAACCAAAAACGTTAATTATCTGTTATAACAACCTTATACATTCAACTATTGCTCCAGCAAAGAAGAAGAAATAAACTAGTAACACCACTTTTTAACTACAACATCTATAATGTAATTAAGCCAAGCATATTTTTAGCTATAGTAGCGACTGGTCCACTAACTAATACATATGTTTCAAAAGCTAAACAACAAGATAGTAATGAGTAGAGCCTTTACAAAACGACCTGCACAAGAGTAATTCACACCCTTTTTTTCCAGCAGTAGTTCACACCTTACTAATGGTAATTAAGAAAACTAGCTTCAAGTATCTTACACAATACTCCATTTTTTTCAATTTATATGTCAGTCTTTCTATTTGAGATTATTCATAAATCATTAACACTATTACTAATCTCAAAAATTCAAATTCATTTAACTATTCATGTTTTAAACTTTATGTTTAAAGCGGACGCGGTTTTAATTTTTAACTTCAAATTTGAATTAAAATTTACCTACAAAATTTCTGTATAATTTTAGTGAGAAAGGAACAATTTGTTTTGGACTAAAGAAGATATATCCAGCGGCGGAGTTACAATGTCGGAAGCAAATTCGGTCGAATACAGTAACTTTTGTTTATATTTTAAATTTTTTTAAAAAAATTATTGTATATATATAAAAATATAATTTAAAACCCAATAACTTAATAGGATAACAACTTCGAACCCATAAGTTTTAAATGCTGACTTTAAATATATCGTCATAAGCGACAAACTTGTTGGAAGTACATTTGCCGTATGATTTGGGATGGACAAAATGGTTCACAGCCATCCTACCATATTAGTACAAAATATTCCATTATTGCAACTTAATTAACCTCTCACCCTCACAAAAAGGCCAAGCAGAAACCAATAGTTGAGCCAAGTGCAATTTGCTGATGACATTTATTTTAGGAATTAAGTTCTATGCAATGATAATATATACATAAATTTTTACACAATCAAATTGAATTAACTTATGCTATTATCAGAAAAATTAGCAAGCCTGATATGATAGTTCAAAAAATAATGTATAACATGTTATAATTGGTAGTAAAAGTTCCCTTTATTTACATTTATCTTTTAGAATTTTACATTAAGTATTAATAAGAGAAAATATCAATGGCCAAGTTGGATAAATGAATAAAGAAATGTGGACGGAGTTCAACTATATTTAAGACAAGGGGCCCCCTTAATTAGAAAAATAATAATTAATCAACATATGAACATGTCACCTTATGTCACATTATCATGTTTAATTGCTTGCACGTCCTTAATAAACTATATTTTTGCCAATCTGTCAATTTGGACTGCCCCCCCCCCCATATTAAAACCCAAAACTTCACAAATTATTTTCCACTACCTTCCCCCACTTCATACCAATTCTTTCCGGCAACCCCATTTACAAACTTTTCTTTTCTTACAAACACTTTTTCCTTTCTTTTCTAAACGATAAACTAAAAAGAGTTTTGCCCAAATTAATTATAATTAATAAGCTGTAGCTAGTTTTTGGTCATGGAAGATAGACTAAACAGAAGAAGTTCATTTTTTATCAAGGAAGAAGATTCCACCGGAACTCCGCCGGATAATGCCGCCGATTCTCCCTTTTCCGGCGATGAAGCTGCTGAAGTTAACATGCCATCTCCTAGAAAAAGGTTTGTAAATTATTCTTCCTTTTTTTTTGTGTGTGTTGAGAAAATGAATCTTAAAATATTTACGGTTTAGTTTTTAGAGAATTCGGGGGAAAAAAATGAAAACTTTGGATATTTTTCTTATATTAGTATTTGTTTTATTGTATTAATAGTAGGAGAGGAGCAAAAAAGAAAGTAATTACAGTGCCAATTATTGATACTGATGGATCACGAAGTAAAGGAGAAGTTTATCCACCACCAGATTCTTGGTCTTGGAGGAAATACGGACAGAAGCCAATTAAAGGGTCACCTTATCCCAGGTAATAAATTAATTATCTTCACTTCTTCTTAGATTTTTCACAGTGATGAAATGCATGGTTGGTAAGAAAAGTTTTTAGAGAAGCTCAAAAATTAGTAATTAAAAAGTTGTTTTTGAAATAATGACAGAATTATTGTTATAAACAGTCATTGTAGTTGCCGCCGGGGGCAGTTGGTAAAGGTTTTTATTCTTATCCGCAAGGCTGATGACTATCTTATTATGGACCAATTAAACTTTGCATTAAATTAATGTACTAGTTTGAATTATGCATTGCTAGTACTACTTCACTCGCCTTATTACATCTTGCTAATCACGTTCTTTAATTTTTCTGGTAATCAGCCACTTTGGCAATCAAAGTACAGCTGAGATTATATTTACTGACTTAAAATGTTGAATTATCCACTAATTGCACCTTTTAGCGTATTAGCCAATTAAGGATAAGCATATAGGATCACGTCTTGTACTTGCTTCTTCTTGTAGTATTGGAGCATTTATGCCACTAAGATAGGGGTTCAACTCTAAAGGCAGTTCAGTACCAAGTTCTCTATTTACGTAGAGAAAAAGTCTGTATTTAAAGAATATGACGTAGGTAATTTATTCTTATACAAGCATCAGTAGTCGATTTAAATATAACTTTACCGTTACTTGTAGCTAGACGACTTTCAATTCTACATAACATTAATTTGGTTGTCCCTTACAGTGGACGCTTTCAAGACATTGTTCCATAATTTATTAGCCATCGATATTACTGTTGTCAATAGTATGGCCAGATTGATACATTACAACCCCAAAAAATACAAACTAGAGAAGATTGGGGCGAAGTGGCATTTAAAATTTTGATTTTTTTCATACGTTTAATGAACTTCTACACCTTGATCCAACCTCGAGTTCCACGACTTCCAAGTATTTTCATAGCCCACACTCTCTTCTCCATTGATGCGGATTCATCCATAAATGATGGTAAATGCAAAAGCAATCATTCTTTTCGGACTTGACTTTATAAATGTTGTCAAAAAATATGTTAAAAATTATATACTTGTGCCAATTTATCGCTCAATATACTTCCTCAAAATCATTTTGTATAACATTTTTTCGTTTTTATCTATTTATAAAACCATGACGCTTTTTTATGTTTTTTTAAATCTTTAACTTGAAATTTCTTATGGAATGTTTTGGAGCACAAACTCTACAAGATCTTTTGGTATATGTAAAAAGTCTTTAAATATGAACATACGACGAAAACGGAGAAAAAAAATAGTACTGAATAAGGTTGATTCGTAATGCTGAAATTAGTAATTCTGAAACTAGTAATGCTGGAATTAGTTATGTTAAGATTAGTTATGCTGATATTATCTTTTATCGACTGTTTGGTTTGGTGTATTAAAAAATTTAAAAGAATTGTTCCGTCTTTATACATGCTTATCCATTTATTAAAAACTATAATATTGTTATTGTCATGGTTTGCTATGGTTTAAAAAATATTACCAAATAAAGAATTAATAATATCAAAGCTAATACATATATTATTTCCATGATATATCCTACCAAACAACTCCTAATTGGTTTGATAATACTGTGTATTCACTTAATTTTAAAGTTGGATTCACTGTCTTTGGATTTCTAGAAGAATGTAATTTGTGGAAAGAGCCAACGATTTTTTACCATAAAGTTTTGGTGGGCTAATAGTACTCTATTTATTAGTTCGGAGTATATTTTAAAATGGTGCATGTGTTTCATGCGCAGGGGATATTATCGATGCAGTAGCTCCAAAGGCTGTCCTGCCAGAAAACAAGTAGAGCGTAGCCGCCTGGACCCCACCACTCTCCTCATTACCTATTGTTCTGAACACAACCACCAATTCCCCGCCGCCACCACCAAACACCACCACCACCACCCTCCTGCCGCCAGTACACCCACCACCTCCACAACCTCTACCAATACCGCCGGAGACAACAATGCGGCCACTGACGGCACCATGACAAACAAATCATCTCCTGAAGAATGTGACGTCTTTGCTTATCAACATGACAATGGCTTCTCGGAGCTGGCCGGCGAATTGGGTTGGTTCTCCGATGTGGGAACTCCTACATTTATGGAGAACACGTCATCAATGGTGGGGTCCACGTGGAGTGATGCTGACGTGGCCTTAATGTTGCCTATTCGGGAGGAGGACCAGTCTTTGTTTGGTGATTTGGGGGAGTTGCCGGAGTGTTCGGTTGTTTTCCGGAGATATAGTGTGGAAGCACCGTGCTGCGGCGGTACAGGATAACAATCCACGCGTCAAATTTCCACACTGAAAACTGAAATTACATGTAGATTGGATGGGCCTGAGTTTGCCACACGAGATACCAAAATCTTTTCTTCTTTTTCTTTTCTTTTGTTCCACGTTTTTCATGACCCTTTTTTTATTTTTCTTCTTTGTGTAAAGAGCTGGTAGATTGGAAAACAAAGGATAAAGAAGAAACATACTTTTATTTGATCTTTTACTTGATTGAGCTCCTTTTGGTAAAATTCACATTTTGGATTATTAAACATGAGCCTACCTCTGCTTTATAATGTGGACAGGGATTTAATGTTAACCTAACATCTGTACCTTAGTACTGCACCGTCTTTTCCTTTTTTTGACGAGACAGATTGGATTACGTTTAGGTTATCCCCTTCATCTATGGCCATAAAAAAATCGAGAAATATACTCCTATATATAGAAAGAAAAATCACGCTATTAAACATGAGCAGGGCCGATGCAACATAGAGTTTTGGGGTTCAACTGAACTAGTACTTTCGCCGAAGGGTCAGAAAGAGAGAACGACTATACTTTTTGAGTTAGAACATTAGGAACCTTACACCCAAGAAAGCAGCCAAAACAGTAGAGAAGACCAGAGACAGTTTTAGCGGCGCGGAACATAAATTTAAAAAAATTATAATAAATAGTAAATAACTTTAAAAATATAATGAGTTCAATGCTAAAAACCTTTAAATATTGAACCTATAGAATTAAAATCATAGATCCATCTCTGAACATGAGGTAATAAACAAAACTAGTCCATCCATTTCAATTTATGTAAACTTATTTTTTTAATACGTGCCAAAAAGAATGATAGTTTTCATATTTGGAAACAATTTAACTTTATGCAATGATTTATAACTATATAAAATATGTGTGCCTCATCTTACACCACAAGTTTAACAACAATCTTCTCTTTTTTATTAACTTTCGTCTCCAATCAAATAGATTCACATAAATTAAAACGGAATGAGTATATATTAAAATAGTAACTGAAGTTCTTAACATTTCTTTTTTTATTCGAATATTATGATTACAGGAAATAAATATATAATCATATGTAATGGTTAGTTCCTTAATCCTCTGCCCAACATCATGAACGAAAAGAGACCTAAAAGACAAAGATTACAATGATGGGTTCAAAGCAATATGGCGCAATGGAGAATTTCTTATAGCTTGTTTGGATAGTTGTTACTGTTATATCGTAATGTATTGTTACTTTCAAAATATAATATTAGTTTTGATTATTATTTAACTTTTATTGTATCGTATCGTTAAGTCTATTGTTGTGTAACAAAGAAAAGTGCTACTTTATGAAACGACCGATTTAGTATGATCGCATCGTTACTTTATTTTTTCCTCTCATCTTCCCTTCCTTATTGTTAAATAATTCTATTTTATCCTTTATCTTACCTTTCTATATAATGCTTATACATCATACCTTACTTTTTTATTATAATATTACAAGTTTATTCTTCATATTATAGGTGCATGACATCATGAAACGACAACAAACAATCCAATCTGTACAAACATTGTATACATCAAAACGATAAATTACAATACAACACAATACATTATGAAACGATACATAACAACCATCTAAATTACTATGAAAGCGTTTGAGCTCCATAATGAGTCTATCCCATGCAAATTCAAACTAAAAGGAATGGAGAATTTAACTCGACTTACATGCTAGATAATGATTACAGAACATCTCGTCTGAGAAAAATAATCAAACAATATATTTGCTCTCAACCTAGAAACCAACATTGAAGCAAAAGTATCTCGGTGGGCTGGTAAAAGAGATTCACATGCTAAACCTGCAGATTATCAACAGTTTGATCTTGCCCTAATAATGGACAACAATTTCTACTCAAGAGATAGATATAAAAAAAAAAATCTAATTAAAATCAAAAGGACAATCGAGCGAAAGATGATATACTGGTAACATGTTATTGGAAAGATCTTGCCACTGTCTCATTTTTTCAAGCCATCATCCAGAACACATAAAACTAAGACCTTGTTTGCACTTTCTGTAATTAGAAACTAACAGTACCTGCTCCTTCAGAGTTTTTCATGAGAACACTGCTTCGTGTATTCTCATGGCTAGCTTAAATCTTATATCCCACAACCGAGATAACCAAAAAAGAAAAAAAAGAAAAATCCAGGGAAGTAAAATCATTGATTTAATGACGATTTACAACTAAAAAAGCTTGAGGTATTGTCTTGCACGTTTTTCTTGTACCCTAGCTTGAACAGCATCCGAACTTTTTCCAAGTAGATCCTTCATCTTTGATGTTAATCGTCTCTCCTTTAGGTGGCCCAGATGAAGTAGCACCTTCATCGCCTGCTTCGACTGCTTTTTTACTGACGATCCGGTATATCTGAGTGAGAACTTCAGTGAACGCATTTTCCACATTGGTTGCTTCTAATGCAGAAGTCTCCATAAAGTAAAGGGCTTCCCTCTCTGCCAAAGATTTAGCCTCATCAGTTGAAACAGCGACGAGATGGCGGAGATCTGACTTGTTCCCTATGAGCATTACTACAATGTTAGGGTCAGTGTGGTCTCTCAACTCCTTCAACCACCTTGTGACGTTCTCATAGGTAACATGTCGAGTGACGTCATATACGAGCAAAGCGCCTACAGCTCCCCGATAATAAGCACTAGTAATGGCACGATATCTGGTAGGGAAGAAGAAAAAGTTGAAGCAGTAGTATAACACCTTAAGATGATAACATCTAATTGACATGAGTTCTCAAAGGAACAAGGATGTGCCCAATTCGTTACCTTTCTTTACGACAGTTAGCAACAAATCACATACAAGCAACTACACATTCACCATAAGAAAAGAACATCAATAATGGGGGGAAAAGGGGCACCAAGAGGGGAAAAAAAATGAAGGGAAAAGAGAACATAGTATCCAAAGAATCTGCATACACGATTGAGCTTGAATATACGAATATTATATTTACTAATCAAGAAAAATATTGAAAGTTGTAGTTTACCGGTAATAGTAGAACATGGCCTATTTTATTGCTAACAAAACTTTTTGATCGTTTTTTATTACTAACAAAGTTGAAATTCACTAGGTTAACTTTGTGTGAAAGATACAATTAATTCAGCTCCTATCGAGACACCTAAGTCGAAGTACACAAAACACTTAAAGTGGGACCAAGATGTAACTTAAATGTGTTCTAAACACTAACCTAAATACATTATACAATTATTTCTCAAACTATTCTGCCTAAACAAAGAAATAAGTCCACAGCTCCCACTGTAAGAGAGGACCTAACATGATCTGCACAATAATTGGAAAAACAACAGGAGAAGAAACCACAAGCCAGAAGATAAAGGACCAGAAAGATGAGTCTACTCCATCTTTCTTCCACTGCTCTATTTTAGCGTTAAGTTGGAAAGTTTGGGGTAAATATATCAGGCTTAAACTTAAATTGCACCATATGCAAGATAGATAGAAAAGAAAGTAACAACCCTACCCCCGACCCCCACTCCCACCCCCCAAAAAAGAAGAGAGAGATGAAACTGCTCAATGATCGCCTTTAAAGTATTACTATCATCCATCTCAGAATAAGGTTTCGCATGCAACCACCAATAGGGAATATATCAAAACATGGGCTTTGCAATAAGCAGGAATTATGATCAATATTTCATCCAGACTGGATCACATCCTTGACATTGAGAAATGCAAAAGATGTTAATAACAAATTAGGCACTAAAAAGCCATGAACCAGCGGCTGAACTGTGCCAACAAAAGCACCGCCATGAACTAACACGCACGCTGCACAAGTTCACAAGAAATGAGTAGGATAAAGGCAAAGCAACATATTAGAAAGCCACCCAAGTGCATTCAAGCAGGGCTAACTAAATTTCAACTTCCTCTTAATTCAGTTCTCATGTTTTATCATGCCAGCTCCATATAGAATTATGTAACATGCTTTATCACCCTATCATTAACACCTCCCTGTGTTTGCACCCAATTATTATGTACTTTTTGTAAGAAACATGAGCATAGAACATCTGGAAGAACAACTATGATGTGATACCATTGCTAATGACATGTAAAACACATTTATGATTCATAAGCCTTGTAGCAAATTATGTCAACCACATCCAAAATTGAAAAAACCAGAGGCAATGCTTACTGTATTTGCAAGAAGAAAGAGACCAATCCTTTAATTCACCACGATCATGCCAACTCAATAATCTAATACAAACTATCCTTGGGCATTCTCGTCTCTTACTCCCTTGATAACTTGATCTCAAGAATTTTTTTCATTTGGCAAAACCAATGTTGTTTTCTGAAGTTCAACTCCAAGCATGTTCTTTACTTTGTGCCTACTTTCTTAGTTTTCACAGGGTATTTGTAGATATACCCAATCTCTTCACAGTAGAAATTTGAGGTATTAAATCTCAGAATAGAACCTTGACGAAGTGAAAAATTTGTTATGTCAACAAAGTACTGAACTTTTTCATGGCCATAAGTTCTGAAGGAGTCATAGTTTTCACACCTAACGGTCACCAAGAAGCACACGGCCTTTAAGAAGGATTTTTCTAGAGCGAGACACAGAAAAGAGATTCTACATCGTTGTTAACTTCTGGCTAGAAGCTTTGACCAAATACAATTAAATTGGAGTTGCACCAGTGCCAGTATAGAAATTCATTTTTATAATTGGTGGCCGTGCAACTTCCATGTCCCTCAAATTTCAAATAGTAATACATATACTACACAGGATTTCAAGCAACAAAACCACATCTACACACTCTTTTACAATATCAATAGACACAAACAATATTCAATAATCCTACAAAAAGAAGATTAAAAAAACAACGCGACAAGCAACTTTCACTTGACTAAAGCGCAAAACATGTAAAAGCAAGCACTTACTACTACTCTTGAACCCCACAACTCAAAAATATTAGAGATTTCAAATGAAATTAATGTTACTAAAAGTAATAATCTGTATACGTTTTAAATAACTTTTAAACAATCTATCAAACACTTAGTAAAAACAGTGTAGAAACAGTAAACTGCAGAGACCGGAGAATGAACAGAAACAGTGCAGAATTATTTTCAGAATATAATCGAGCCCACTTAGTTCAAAGTGTGTCCTTAAGGAAATTATTCCCCTCACAGTACTCGAGGTTGATGGAATATCCCCTCCCAAGATAGAACGATTATCTTACCAGAATAGTAGTACTCCAAATTCCGGTAGCGGCGAACCACTCAACAGCAGTATATTACACAAAATAAAGAAGGTAGTTTTGAGAAAGTTAGATTGCAGATCAATTCGTATTGAATTCTAGAAAAAAATCTAGAATTTATAGCCGTTGGAGGTGCTGATTCTGAATGTTTGCAACCATTCAGATCAGTCATCGGGTTGGAGGTACTGATTCTGAATGTTTGCAACCATTCAGATCAGTCACCAGGTTTGGAGGGAAATTCGAAAAAATTCGGGAAGTGAGAAAGCGGACCGGGTCGGTCACAAGTCGCGGGTCGCGCGCGGGTCAGGGTCGATCTGCGTTGGATGGTTTCTTATTATTAAACAATTAATTAATTAAATAAATAATTAATTAATTGAATAATTAAGGAAAAATTTGTCCAAAAAGAAATCCAAATCCAAATCCAAAGCCGAAGCCGAGCCGACCGAGCGACAGCGGCGGCGAGGGGTCCTTGCCCCTTCAACCCTTTTAGCAACTAGAGAAGGTGTAATATAATACATACACCTCTCTTTTTCTTTTCTTTTTTCCTATGTGGGACAAATGCTTTAACCAAAGCAAAAGGGACCTTTTACATTCCCTTCACTTTTCATCCCATCATTTCCCATTCACCAATATCAAAACCCAACAATCCCCCACATGAATAGGAAATGCCAATAATATAAAAGAATGCGCGGACGAGTGTGATATACAAGCAAAGATTGACTGCATCTGGATAAGTAGGTTTCCCTTTGAACTTTCCGTAGTGAACTTATATCGGATATACTCGATCAATCGGTAGAATTGATATCTTTGAACCGTCGAACTTTGTTGTATACCTAGACAACATAAGTCACACAATCAACCCTCAACCGTTTATGGTTCTCACGGTTGTTTTTGTTTTAGCCGTGAACACCGGCTGGTTTCTGAGTGCATAGAGAATGGGCCTTCACTTATCATTCTCCTTTAAAGCGGCTTACACTTAACACTCACATGGGTGATTTCTAAACATGTCGTCCTATAGCCAATACACTGCCAGATTTAGATAATCATTAAAAAACCTTAATGCTTTATTAACTCATTAACAAGCCATAAAGTTTTATCCTTATTTCTTAACATTATCTTTATCCGAGAAGGGGTTGAGTTATTTGACAATGTTGAACCGTCAGTCACAACTTTGTTTGATCTCTTTGAACCTAGCTCTTGGGATCTCCAGTCTGCTAGGTAGAGTTACCGCCATGATGACTTGTCCTCGGCCTTAACCCTATTCCCATTGATGATCTACTAACTCCCTCTCTAGATAAGCCTTTTGTAAGCGGATCCGCTACGTTATCTCTTGACTTTACATAGTCAATCGTGATAACGCCACTAGAGAGGAGTTGTCTAACGGTATTGTGTCTCCGTCGTATGTGACGAGATTTTCCGTTATACATTACGCTCCCTGCCCTACCTATTGCTGCTTGACTGTCACAATTTATACATATAAGAGCCAAAGGTTTGGGCCAGAATGGAATATCTTCTAGGAAATTCCGAAGCCATTCAACTTCTTCACCGGCCTTGTCTAAAGCTATGAATTCAGATTCCATAGTGGAACGGGCGATGCAAGTCTGTTTGGATGATTTCCAAGACACTGCTCCACTCCCAATTGTGAAAACATATCCACTCGTGGATTTAACTTCAGACGATCCAGTGATCCAATTTGCATCACTATATCCTTCAATTACTTCGTGATATTTATTATAATGCAAAGCATAATCTTGAGTGTGTTTCAGATAACCCAAAACTCGTTTCATTGCCATCCAATGTGTGTGATTCGGATTACTTGTAAATCGACTCAGTTTGCTAATAGCACATGCTATATCTGCTCGTGTACAATTCATGATATACATCAAACTTCCCACACTCTCGCATAGTCCCCTTGTGATTTACTTTCACCTTTGTTCTTTTGAAGTGCGTAACTCACATCAATTGGAGTTCTGGCAATCTTGAAATCCAAGTACTTGAACTTGTCAAGTATTTTCTCTATGTAGTGAGACTGTGATAATGCTAAACCTTGTGGAGTTCTATGAATTCTAATTCCTAAGATTACATCAGCAACTCCTAAGTCTTTCATGTCAAATTTACTAGCCAGCATGCGCTTTGTAGCATTTATATCTGCCATATCTTTGCTCATTATCAGCATGTCATCAACATACAAACAAACAATGACTTCGTAGCCTAGAGTGTTTTTAATGTAAACACATTTATCACACTCATTAATTTTAAAGCCATTTGCCAACATGATTTAGTCAAATTTAGCATGCCATTGTTTGGGTGCTTGTTTAAGTCCATAAAGCGACTTTACACGTTTGCACACTTTCTTTTCTTTACCAGGAACCACAAAACCCTCAGGTTGTTCTATGTAAATTTCTTCCTCCATATCACCATTTAAGAAAGTTGTTTTAACATCCATTTGGTGAATTTCAAGACCATACACGGCTGCCAGAGCCACTAACACCCGAATGGGCGTTATTCTTGTTACAGGCGAGTATGTGTCAAAATAATCAAGACGTTCCTTTTATCTATAACATTTGATCACAAGCCTTGCCTTATATTTGTCAACAGTGCCATCAACTCTCATCTTCCTTTTAAAAATCCATTTAGAACCTAAAGGCTTGTTTCAAGGAGGAAGATCGACCACTTCCCATGTGTGGTTATCTAAGATTGATTGAATCTCACTATTGACTGCCTCTTTCCAAAATGCTGAATCAGGAGATGACATAGCCGCCTTGAAAGTTTGAGGCTCATTTTCAAGCACGAATGTCACAAAATCTGGACCGAAGGAAGTGGATGTCCTTTGACGTTTGCTACGCCTTAGATTTTCTTCGCTAGGGGCATTCTACTTTGGTTATTCCCGTGGTCGTTTAAATCTTTCATTCAACGACTCGCATTCAATTTTATACGAATAGATGTTTTCAAAGAATTCAGCATTATCAGATTCAATTACCGTATTATTATGAATTTCGGGATTGTCAGAATCATGAACCAAAAATCTACATGCTTTACTGTTTGTTGCATATCCAATGAAAACACAGTCCACGCTTTTTTATCCTATTTTCACCCTTTTGGGTAAAGGTAATTGTACCTTTGCTAGACACCCCCATACTTTAAAATATTTCAAGTTGGATTTTCTTCCTTTCCATTTTTCATAAGGAATAGAGTGTGTTTTGGTGTGGGGTACTCTGTTGAGTATTCGGTTAGCTGTAAGGATAGCTTCCCCCACAAATTCTGCGGTAAACCAGAATTGATTAGTAAAGCATTCATCATTTCTTTCAATGTTCGATTTTTCCTTTCCGCAACTCCATTGGATTGTGGTATGTAGGGGGCAGTAGTTTGATGGATGATTCCATATTCTAAACATGTTTCTGCAAAAAGAGATTCATATTCTCCACCCCTATCACTTCTAATCATTTTAATCTTTTTATTCAATTGATTTTCGACTTCATTCTTATATTGCTTAAATGCTTCTATTGCTTCATCCTTACTATTTAGCAAATAAACATAACAATATCAAGTGCAATCATCAATAAAAGTTATGAAATACTTTTTCCCACCCCGAGATGTTATTGACTTCATATCACAAATGTCAGTGCGGATTAAGTCTAAAAGATTTGAATTCTTTTGAACAGACTTATACGAATGCTTAACAAACTTTGATTCAACACATATTTGACATTTAGATATATCACACTCAAATTTAGGCAATATTTCAAGATTAATCATTTTTCGCAAGGTTTTGTAATTAACATATGTGCTAAAAGAACATGCCATAAATTATTTGACTCCAATAAATAAGAAGAAGCAGATTCCATTAATACTGTCAACAACCACTACATTAAGTTTGAAAAGGCCCTTAGTGAGGTAGCCCTTTCCTACAAACATGTCATTCTTACTAAATACAACTTTATCGCTAACCAGCACGCACTTAAACCCATTTTTCACGAGTAGTGCGGCTGAAACTAGATTCTTCTTAATTGTTGGAACGCGTGCATGACATTGTTGAGAGTCAGCACTTTTCCAGATGTCATCTTCAACAGAACCTTGCCACATCCTTCAACTTTGGCTGTCGCAGTATTTCCCATGTATATCTCCTCTTTGGGTCCAGCGGGAGTGTAGGTTGCAAATGCTTCCTTAACGGCACACACATGTCGAGTGGCGCCAGAATCAAGCCACCACTCCTTTGGGTTACCAACCAAGTTGCACTCAGACAGCATTGCACACAAGTCATCAACATCTACCACCATGTTTGCTTGACCCTTGTTTTCCTTCTTGGGGGCACGACAGTCGGGAGCTTTATGGCCTGCTTTACCACGATTATAACAGTTGCCCTTGAATTTTTTCTTGTTAGGATACTTCTCCTTTCCAGAAGGCCTCTTCCTTTTCTTGTTCTTTTTCGGAGCAGCATCTTCAACAATGTTTGCCCCTTCAATCGGTGAACTCTTACGGTACTTCTTCTCAGGAGTTTTGTTATCTTCCTCAATCTTGAGACGAATCACAAGATCCTCCAACTTCATTTCCTTTCTCTTGTGCTTAAGATAATTCTTGAAGTCTTTCCACGAAGGTGGCAACTTCTCAATCATTGCAGCCACTTGAAATGCTTCATTCACTACCATGACTTCAGCAATAAGGTCATGGAAGATAAGTTGAAGCTCTTGAACTTAGGTTCCAACGGTTTTTCCATCCACCATTTTGTAGTCTAGGAATTTGACAATCACAAACTTCTTCAAACAAGCATCTTTAGTTTTGTACTTCTTTTCAAGTGCACTCCATAACTCTTTGGAGGTCTCTACTGCACTGTAGACGTTGTACAAGTCATCTTCTAAGGTACTCAAAATGTAGTCTTTGCACAAAAAATCAGCCTGTTTTCATGCCTCAACTATCATAAATTTTTCATTGGCCGGCATATCAGTAGCAGGCATAGGAGGGTCTTCGTTGGTAAACTTCTGCATACCAAGGGTGGTAAGCCAAAAGAACATCCTTTACTGCCATCCTTTAAAGTTGACACCGGTGAACTTTGCAGGTTTCTCAGCCGGTGGAACAGCAGTATGGGTTGCAGGAGTAACCGTTGGTGTAACATTCGCAGAAGAAGTAGCACTTCCACTTGCCATTTCTTTTCACTGTCAAAATCGACAAACTGACTTAATAATCAGAATAGCAAAAACAAAATTCCAACAGCAACGATGAAGTTTTTATGTTCTTCAAATCGTTGTACAAGTATGAACTCTACTATTCCAACGAAGTTTTTATGTCTTCAAGTCAGAATATGAAATTTCATACGAAGTAGAAAACCACACAGGTTTTAGTCTCCAAAATCGAATACAAATTAATATATAAATAGATAATTTCCTTAAGATTGTTACTAAAAGTAATAATCTGTATACATTTTAAATAACTTTTAAAAAATCTGTCAAACACTTAGTAAAAACAGAGTAGAAACAGTAAACTGTAGAGACTGAAGAATGAACAGAAACAGTGTACAATTACTTTCAGGATATAATCGAGCACACTTAGTTCAAAGTGTGTCTTTAAGGAAATTATTCCCCTCACAGTACTCGAGGTTGATGGAATATCCCCTCCCAGGATAGAACGATTATCTTACCAGAATAGTAGTACTCCAAATTCCAGTAGCGGCAAACCACTCAACAGCAGTATATCACACAGAATAAAGAAGAGAGTTTCGAGAAAGTTAGATTGCAGATCAATTCGTATTGAATTTTGGAAAAAAATCTAGAATTTATAGCCGTTGGAGGTGCTGATTCTGAATGTTTGCAACCATTCAGATCAGTCACCAGGTTTGAAGGGAAATTCGAAAAAATTCGGGAAGAGAGAAAGCGGACCGGTTCGGTCACAAGTCGCGGGTCGCGCTCCGAAGCCGAAGCCGCAGCCGAGCGAGCGACGACGGCGCGAGAGGTCCTTGCCCCTTCAACTCTTTTAGCAACCAGAGAAGGTGCACCTGTCTGTCTTTTTCTTTCTTTTTCCTATGTGGGACAAATGCTTTATCCAAAGCAAAAGTAACCTTTTACATTCCCTTCACTTTTCATCCCGTTATTTTCCATTTACCAATATCAAAACCCAACAATTAACAAATAAATAATCGCTCACGCACCAATATATACGGTTAATTAGAGTTCAACAAAGATCATGTTACCAATTAACAAAAGCGCTATAACTAAAGCCACAAAAGCAAATAAACAAACCCCAAATACACAAACACAAAAAGAGACATATATATCTAAAGTATACTACCAGGAAAATAAAAAAAAATTAAAAAAAATATTTATATAAGGGATTTTTTCTTTGGTTTTCAAAAAAGGAGGAAACTTTACCTTTCTTGGCCAGCAGTATCCCAAATCTGAGCTTTAATAACTTTGTTATCAATATTGAGACTTTTGGTAGCAAACTCAACACCAATTGTAGACTTAGACTCCAAATTGAATTCATTTTTAGTGAACCGTGAAAGCAGATTTGATTTACCCACACCTGAATCTCCTATCAACACTAGCTTGAATAGGTAATCGTACTCATCATCTGCTCTATAACCGGCCATATTTGAAAACAATTACTTTGTTCTGTGTTTTTTGGTGATACAAAAAGTAAGTAAACCACAGAACTGTGCTTCAATTTTTTTTCTTAAAGGCGGAGAAATGGGGTTGGGACTCTTGTCTGAGGTTGGCTATATTCTAGGAACAACTTAAAATAGAAACGAATTTCATATCGTGAAATGACGTAACTATCCTTTCAGGTTCTAGTTTGATTTTTTCCTTTTGTTGATATTTTTGATAAAAATGACAATGAAAAATTATTGGTAGAGAGCAGAAATTACATCAAATTTCCACTTAAGCAAAAAAGGAATTGAAATATGTATATAGGGAAATAGCAGAATTACAAGCAACTTAGGAAAATTAATTGAAGATTGAAAAATTAATGGTCACATGTGCTCGACAATTATTGATAATATCATTTGCCCGAAAAAAAGCATTATTCCATATGAGAAAATTCTCTTTCATTTTTCCTCTGTACGATCTTCCTCTCTGTACATACAATAATAGACTCAGCATTTTGGGAATATGTATATTCACACTCCTTGTTTGGCTTGAATCACATAAATAATTGAACATTTTCTTAAAATTATATTTATAATTAAGTCGTACCAAACAACAGGAATAACTTCAGTGAGTTTTCACAAATAAAGTCTGGGAAAGATAATATATATGCAGACCTTACCCCTATCATGAAAGGACAAAGAAAATATTTCCTACAAACTCTTGGCTAAAAAAAAAAAAAGTATAACCATAATAAATTCTCACCCGTTGTCACATAATAGCAATAAGTACGGTAACATTTGTCACCTACTAAATTATATTTATGGGTGTCTTAATGGTAATCAATATTAATACCGAAATGCTATTAGTCGCAATCTACCAAAGGGGAAGGATAAATTAGGAATGACAACGATTTGATATTTAAATGTTAGTACAACTTTACTTTAGGCGTATAATTAGAGCCACACAGATCAATATAGGGGAAGCTGCGTTAGGCATGTGGTGGGTCAGTGTCCAAAGGCATTAAGCATAACTAATCTTATAATTGTTTACGAATTATCGTTGTCTAATAATTGGTCGATAAGTGTATTCTAATAAAAAAAATATGCGTTCAAGAAAAGCCAGTGGTACAACACGAAACATCAGTAGCAAATAGAGCATCATGACAGGTTTAGTGGAGTCATCATAAGAAAATTATTGTACTCTCTATTTTAGGACTAACAAAATCAAGTGACGATAATTAGTTATAGTTCAGTAAAAAATTTATACGTAAGATATATATAATATATTAATTCTTTTTAAGGTAAATATTATACTCGAAAAATACTTTTGGGATTAACTTTTATTTCATCCTTACCGGATAATCAATTGTATATTTACACATTCTCCGCGATTTTGATATCTTAAACGTATTGGTGGATCAATGCCTAGCAGAACTTTACAAAAAACACTCTCTCTTTTTTCTCTTCTCTCTCATGCGATCGGTGCACGCAAGCTAATTGTACCCCGGAATCGTCTATGGCAAGAGGACGAGGACGAGGACGAGAAAGACCTAAGAAAGTTCCGCTAATTGCTTTTGGGAGCTCAGTGGGAGCTCGTGTGCGAACAGAAGAAGCTCGACCTGAGATAGCAGAAACTATCCCAATACAGATAATGAAGGATAAGAGAACTAATGCACTGGGATCTGCAACAAATCCTAAAACAGTGATGCAACGATTACAATGAAACGGTGAATTATCTCCTAGCTCTAAAGGAGAAAACCCCCAAATTGTAAAACCTAGGTCAATTGAGGGATTACCAATTGCTAACCCTAAGTCAATTGAGGGGATTGCAATGACCAAGGATGCAGAGAGTGCACAAATGGCAAAGGAAACAGAAATGATTGCAGCAAAGGTTACACAAGAGCCACTGAGAGGAAATACTACAGTAACCAATAGAACAGTGAAAGATATAGAACATGTTAATCGAAAGCTAGCAGAGGATCCAAAGCAGGTGGGGACATAGACTAGTTTGTTTAAAGGTAATAGGTCGGCTGCTAATGGCATGACCTTTTCATACATCCCTTCCCAACGGGTGGGTGGCCAACCAGTAGTGCAATTCGAAGAAGATGAAGTAGCACCAGATGAAGAGAAATGGAGATGTGCATTAATAGCTCATATCATTAGTAAGACTCCTGGTTATAATGCAACGTGTCGTTACATTGAGCAAAATTGGTCTAAAGTGGCTACTCCTGATGTTTATTATCATGAAGAGGGCAATGTGCTTAAGTTTCATACTATCACTGATATGCATGCAGTCTTCTATGCTGGTCCATATACAATAAACAATAGACCATTAATCTTGAAACCTTGGACACCCAAGTTTGATATTAGCAAGGAGTTTCCAACTGATATCCCTCTTTGGGTAAAATTTTCTAACCTACCAATGAGTTGTTGGAGTAGTAAGTCACTGAGCAGAATTTCTAGTGTCATAGGCACCCCCTTGTATGCTGATATATGTACTACTAAACAAACAAGGATATCTTATGCACATATGTTAATTGAAGTAAATATTAGTCGAACATTACCTGAGGAAATCACTGTAATTGACCCAAAAGGAAGGAAGTTTCATCAACGGGTAACCTATGATTGGAAGCCTATGTTTTGTGATAAATGTCAGAGGGTCATAGTTTCCAGACCAGAGCCAAACCTCCAGTGCCACAACAACAAAGGATGAGATAACAAACATGTCACGTATGAATGAAGATCCAAGGGCCCAATAGTACCAGCTGCAGAACAAAATGCAGTACCAGAACAATCTCTCCAACAGAAGAGACAACATGAGGATCCTAAACAGAAGAGGATAATAGCTGAAAGTGAACTAAGGCCACAAAGCTTAGAACAACTAGAAAGTTCAAGAACAAGTGGAACACAAGCATGCCAATCAGCAGAGGCAGGACGAAATTCTATCATTCAACATACTAGGGATGGAACTAAAGCAAGTCCATCTTTTAACCTTCACAAGTTTCCTGAGCTTAGAGCAACACCTACAAAACATGGGTCAGAACCACGTAGAAAGGGTCATAGTGAAAACAAATTCATACTCCTAGATAGGGGTAGGGATCCAAACCTTACTCTATGAAGTGGTTATTCTGGAATGTTAGAGGAGTAAATAAGAGGTATAAACAAAAGGAATTGAACTACATGAAGAATAATAACATCAAACTGGCAGGATTGGTAGAGACAAGAGTCAAAGAACATAATCCCCAAAAGACCAGCCAATACATAATGCCAAGATAGGATAACCTAATGAACTATCAGGAAGCAACAAATGGGAGGATTTGGGTAATTTGGGATCCAAATTATTATGCAGTACAAATGCTTAGAACTGAAGCTCAACTAATACATTGTCATGTTAAAAGTCATACAAGTACTATGAATTGCTTACTAACTGTTGTATATGGTTACAATGCAATAGAGCAAAGGATAGTCTTATGGGGGAACTTGAAAGAGGTGGCACATGGGATAAGCATACCATGGATAATTACTGGTGACTTCAATGTAGTAATGTTACCACAAGACCAAATGTTTGGGAATCCAGTGACCTATGCAGAGATTAAAGACTATGTTGATTGTGTGCAAGGCTTAATGCTCAACGAACTCCAACGGAAAGGTGAATACTATACATGGACTAATAAACAAAGTGGCACTGATAGAATCTACAGTAGATTAAACAGAACATTTAGGAATATGAGTGGATGATGCACTGGGGACACTTAACTATAGTATATGATGTTCCCCTCATATCAGATCACTCTCCAATGCTACTAACTATGGCTCATCTAAAGCACAACATTAATGTACCATTCAGATTTTTTAATGTGTGGGCTAACCATGATAGCTTCTTACAACTAGTTGAACAAATATGGAAGAATAGTATGGCTGACAAAAAAATAAAATAAATCTGTCTAAAGCTAAAAGTCCTGAGGTCCCTGTTAAAGCAGCTGGATAATGAGGAGTTCAAGTTTATATCTCATAAGATTGAGAAGACTAGAGCTGAATTGATTAATACTCAGGAAAAAAAAATCAGTAACAAATATTCTGATGAATTAGTGGAATGGAGAGACAACAGCTACACAACTTGGAGAAATAGTCTCTGATTGAGGAGCAAGTATTGCATCAGATTTCCAAGGCACACTAGATAAGACTAGGGGATGCTAACACAAATACTTCTCAGCTATTGTCAAAGAAAGAGCACAAAGAAAGCAGATTAATGAGTTAACTTCAATGTTTGACACTAAACTCACAAACTCTCAAAGAATCAAAAAAGAGATTGTAGCTTTTTATAAAGGCCTTATGGGATCTGCAGCAAAAATTTTGCCAGCAGTCAACAAGCACACCATGAGGAAAGGCCCTACTTTATCCCACCAACAAAAACTTAACTTATGTACAGAGGTCACTGAGCAAAAGCTATTCAAAGCATTGAATTCAATAGGAGATGAGAAGTCCCAGGTGTAGTTGGTTATAACTCCTACTTCTTCAAAAAGCCTGGAAAATAGTGAAGGGAGATATATTGGAGGCAGTCAAAGACTTCTTTAGTACTGGGAAAATGTATAAGGCAGTCAACTGTACGCCATTACATTAGTGCCAAAGACTGCTCACCCTGCCACAGTAAAGGAGTACATGCCAATAACATGTTGTTCTGTCCTGTATAAGATTATAGCAAAGATATTGACATCTATAATGTAACCAATGATTGCTGATATCATCTGTCAAGCACATACAGGCTTCATACCAGGAAGGAAGATTGCTGATAATATCATACTTGCCCATGAACTAGTGAAGTCCTATTCCAGGAAGCAAGTATCACTTAGGTGCGTGATCAAAATTGATCTTCAAAAGGAATATGACTCTGTAGAATGGCCTTTTTCTGGAACATGTCATGTTTGAATTAGATTTCCCATCTCAATTTATTACATGGATAATAGAATATGTGCATACAGTGAACTATACCATTGTGATAAATGGGGAACCAACCGTGCCTTTTAATACTGCAAGGGGCCTTAGGCAAGGGGATCTAATGTCCCCTTTTCTCTTTGTTATGGCTATGGAGTACCTTAGTAGATGCCTTAATGAACTCAAAGAAGTAAAAGCTTTTAAATATCATCCTAGATGTGCTAAACTGGGAATCACTATCTCAGTTTTATAGATGATCTACTTATGTTCACTAGAGGAGACCTAACATCAGTAGCAGCAATGTAACAGTGCTTCCTTCACTTCTCTGCAGCTTCTGGTCTTCAGGCTAATATGGGGAAGAGCTGTGTGTATTTTGGAGGGGTTCAACAACAGGAAAAAGAAATAATCTTAGCTAAGATGGGATTCAACCAAGGAGTCCTCCCTTTTGAAATACCTTGGTGTGCCACTATCAACAAAGAAACTGAACCTTATCCATTGGAAGCCACTTGTTGACAAGATTACAGCTAGAATCACTTCCTGGACTGCCAAAAAATTCTCTTATGCAGGCAGGGTTTAGTTGGTATAATCAGTTGTATCTGGGGTGCAGGCACATTGGGCTCAATTATCCTAATACCTTCAAAAATTCTGTCACTTATAGAGGCTTACTGTATGAGCTTTGTCTGGTCTGGGACTAACACAGTCACAAGGAAAGCACTGGTAGCATGGAAAAGTGTATGCTCTCCAAAGTCCACGGGAGGATTAAACCTAATCAATATTAAATTATGGAACAAAGCTGCTGTGACAAAAACATGTTGGGATTTTGCCCACAAAGAGGATAAATTCTGGATTAGATGGGTACATGCATACTATATAAGAGGTCAACAAATTCAGAATGCAGGCATGCCTCAACAAGCCTGTTGGATTATAAGGAAGATAATGAAAGCTAGAAAGGATCTAAAGCTAATATAAAATGATGGGTCGACAAAGGAAAGCATCACTAGCTTGACATATAAGCAGCTACTACTGAACAATACCAGTGTGCCCTGGAAATGTCTCATGTATAGGAATGATGCTCGACCTAAAGCCAAGATAATTATGTGGTTGAGATTACAAGGTAAATTGCTGACCACTGACAGACTCATAAGATGGGGAATGAATGTAAAAATAAAATGCAGTCTTTGTCAAGCACAAGATGAATCAAGAGATCACATGTTAGCAGGATGTAAATATTCCAAGAATATCTAGGAAAAGACATGCAGTGGCTTCAACAATAAAGTTACAAGCCTACATATTGGAGCCGCCATCTGGAATGGGCTATCAAAAGCGCAAAAGAGAGATCGCCACAAGCTCAAATATTCAGGATGGCGTATGGGGAATGTCTCTATGCCATATAGATTTAGAGAAACCATAGAATTTTTGAGAATAAGAGTAGACATTGAGAAACAGTTGCAAGAGAGATAGTAGCGATATGCGATGTCAGAGCAGCACCATGAGTCCAAAACATCATGCACAACCTTCAGTTTTAGTAGATAGTTTGTAGTTTATGATGTATAGACTTTGTCTTTAGGTTTATGTTATATAGATAGCTGACTAAGTTAGTCGAGCTATGATTTTGTAAAGATTTACACTGGCGATTAATAAAAAAGTTAGTTACCAAAAAAATAATTGAATTTCGTTAGTTTTTATGTTTTCCTATTATTGGCGCTTGATATTAATTGTAATCCACTGCTTCCTTTTGTTTTGAAAATTGTCATCTGCCACTTCAAATGAACCAGAAAATTTTTAGGCAATTAGTGCAACCAATAATAGTCTTACATAATGCATTAATACCCATAATTATAGTAACGTCTATCGTCTATTTAATTAGCAGATAAGAATACCATATTATGGACACCACTTTTAAGAAACAAGATTGTAAAGTCTGTTTTAATTCTTCACAGACTTATTTTCCAAACAATTTTTTCAAAATGTTACCCGGGTGGTACTTATTGAGAACCGAGGCTTTTCGTGTTATTAAGCTTATGCTAGGCTTATGATACAATAGAATTCTACTAACTATACCCCCTCTTTCTATTAAGCCACAAACTTAACTTTTTATATATAATGATTTCAAATATAATTTCTTTCTCCCCAAGAAAATGTACATTGTGTCCACAGTTCGATTATAAGATTAATATTTTGAAAATATTACTCATTCTTTAATGGACAAAATACAAAACTGGCTGATCGGTTAAAACTAATTGTATTTATTAGCTGAAAAGTATATAAAATATATATATTTTTGATATATAATGCACATATATAAAAAAATATACATTTTATCAGCAATTATTTTTTGAAACGGCTAAATAACACAGTCCTTGAAACCTGTCCTGAAATTCATTGCAACTCCTGTTTTTCTGTCTTTTATCCCTTAACTCTTGTCATTCTCAATATTTGAAATTGGCTCCAAACAACCAAACATGCAAATTTCTCGTCGGAGCAAGAATGAAAACGTGATCTTAGTACATAAATGGTCTCGAAACAAAAAGACAAAATGATGAAAATTAATATTTCGACATGGGAGTGGGGTTGTTGTTTTCTTTTAATTTTTTGTGGATTTTAATTTCGAAAATGTTTGGGGAAAGTTTTGAAATCATAAGATTTTAAGAATAAGTTTTGTTAGATTTGTTCTATTTATCTTTTCTGGAATTTCATATCTAATCAGTTAAGGATTAGAGTGTATTATATCTTTTACTATGTACTAGCAACAGGAGAAAATCATCCGCATTCTTCCATGCCAGCCACTAGCAACTGCCACGTGTTGAGCACAGAGCTGGCAAGACAACAAAGCATCCCTTAAGCACTCACAACAAAATACCCGGTTAATCCGATATCTACCCACTAAGCCAATGGGTTGACCCGAAAATAATTTACAACTTACAAGTATCATTTTCGCTATTGTACTGTGCGTCGCAGGTGGCTCTCTATCATTAGTTCAGCTATTGTTTGGATGGTTGTTATCCATTATATTGCATCGTTTTGTTACTTTAAATATGATACTTGTTTTAATTATTATTTAAATTTTATTATATCGTATCGTTAAATTCGTCTTTACATAACAATGAAATTTGCCACTTTATATAATGACTAATTTGGTGTGGACGCATCGTTACATTGTCTTTTCTCTCAATCTCGCCCTTCATTATTATTAAATAATTTTATTTTATTATTTATCCTACCTTTTATATAACTATTTTATCCTGTATCATAATTTTTCTTTATAATATTGCAAGTTTATTCTTCGTATTGCTGGTGCTTGATCTCATGAAACGATGACAAACGATACAATCTATCCAAATATTATATTTATCAAAACGATATAGTATAATACAATACAATACGATACAATACATTATGAAATGATACGTAAAAACCATCCAAACAAGCCGTAAGACAACTGTCGGCTGGCCCAGCCCCTTATTCCCCCTCTTTTTTTGAATTCTTTTTTGTTGTTTCACCCTATGTCAATATTGCAATCGAAAAGAAGGGGGTGCTCTAATGGTTGATATTCCTCACCTATAATTTTAGGATTGTGCTATCGAATCATTAAAGGAGCAATAACTCAAACAAAGAGGAATTAAAGGAAAAAAGGAAAATTTTTTAAAAAATATTGCAATTCAATTTCAATTAAATTGAATTCAAATTACGTAAGGCCCATAACAGAGTAAGTGTTTTTTGTTAGACCACAATTTTGGGTGATTTTCAGAATTTTCTTGCAATCACATTGCATATTCTTTGACCAAAAGTTTGATCTATCATTTTTTTTATAAGCATTTTTTAACTCGAAGGATTTGCCTAGATACCTACTAGGAAAGTCTGGATTTTGATTTCTGTTAAAGTAAGGCAATTTATTTGTACTTGATTATGCGAAATATGAAGTTATCCTTTTGTTTCATATAAAATTACAATATGATAATCTTCTCGTCTGTGTATTGCTATATTAAAAGAAAAATGAAAAGAATCTTGTCCTTACAATTCAGGACTTATTTCATTTGATATGTCCCAAATACTTCACTTCTTATTTTTCACCTGATATTCAATACTTATATTGAGGTTTGATTATATTTAAATTTGTGCCGCATAAAATTTATTTAAGATAAAAACGCTCCCTAACAAAATTATTTTTTATATTCATAGCTTGAATCCGAAGAAGAGAGGGATCTTATCTATCCACAATCCATGGTAGTCCAAATACTCCGCTTCCACAATTCACCAAGTGCATGTTGAGACTTGAGTAACATCAAGTGACATCATTCAATTCAATAATTTAGATATTACAACATCCTTTTGCTGAAGTGGTTTACTTTGTAAAATTTGGCAGTGCTGAGCAACTTTTTTTCCTAACTTTCATAAACAAAATTAAAGTTTAAACGTTATCTACATTTTTCTTCACCTTTAAACCTTTATGAAAAACATTATTTTAAGTTTGAGTTTTGGCAACATCAATCACATTTCAACATAGATTTCCTTGCCCCCATGATCTCATAAACAATTCTGAGTGAGCTGTCAATTTTAACATTTATAGACATAGTATATATTATGAATTATTATTTTTTAGGATTAATACACAAATGTAAGGCCCTCAATTTTTAAGTTGTTCGATAAAACATTTTATATTTGACCAGACACATAAATATACAAATAAATTTATAAATTTAAATAATTAAAAGTTACGTTAAAATAATAAATATTTTTTATTCTTAATAAATATTTCACAGTCAAAATTATTATTCTAAAATAATTTTTTAATACGAATTTAAATTAATCGAGCCATAAAAAAAAAGTCAATTTATTCAATTATTGCACCTTTATGCAAAGCGTTTTCTTTTATCCTTATCCTTTCCTTTTTAGCCCCTTTCGGCGGCCTTAGCTACAGAAAATGGACATCCTCAGCTGCTGATTTTAATTTTAAACACCCATTTTACAAATGCATTGCACGTTTTTTGTCTAGGTCTGGGTCAAGCAAAGAATCTTAATTTTTCTGCAAGATCAGCTACAACTACTCTTTAATTTGTATATAAAATTTTAAATTTTTATTTCTCTGAAGGACTTTCTTTCTACGCATTTGGAGATCACCCTTTTCAAATAGAGAGCAAATGGATAGATCAAACCCTAAATTCCACCCCCTTCAACTCTAAGGATCAAGTCTTTACTGAAAAGGATCCAAGATTCTCTGCTTATTGAATCTCTGAGGTAAAATCTGAGTTTCCCAAATTACTATTTTTGTGTACTTTATATTATATGTTTTAATTTGCTACAAATTTTGAAATGTTTGATTCTCTTTTTTATGTTCACTAATTTCATATGGGTATGATTAAAGATCATATTTTTTATGTAGTTACTTCACATGGGTTTCTGTTTGATTCTTTTTACTCAACATCTTTTTGCCCTTTTGTTCTGTGATCCAGTTTTTCAGCTAGGGTTCTTCTGTTTTAGCTATAGAAGTATGGTTAAACTTGAATTCTTTTGTTTAATTGTAGAAAGTTGAAATTCCCAAATTAGAGGAAAAAAAGATTCGTTGTCAAGATGATGTCCAGATCATATACCAATCTTTTAGATTTGGCATCTGGGAATTTTCCTGTAATGGGAAGAGAGAGGGAGCGGCCGCGGATGATGCCACGTGTAATGACAGTGCCTGGGAGTATATGTGAGCTGGATGATGACCTGGCTCATAGTGTTTCTTCTGATAACTTATCTTCACTTGCTGGTGATCGGATGATTATTGTGGCGAATCTGTTGCCACTGAAAGCAAAAAGGAGACCGGACAATAAAGGCTGGAGCTTTAGTTGGAATGAGGACTCATTGCTTTTGAGACTTAAGGATGGTTTACCTGAAGATATGGAAGTCTTATTTGTTGGGTCTTTATCCATTGATGTTGATCCAATTGAACAGGATGACGTTTCTAGCTATCTTTTAGATAAATTTAGATGCGTGCCCACATTTCTTCCGCCTAATATTTTGGAGAAATATTATGAGGGCTTCTGCAAGAGGCATTTGTGGCCACTTTTTCACTACATGTTGCCATTTTCACCTGATCACGGAGGTCGCTTTGATCGCTCTATGTGGGAGGCTTATGTTTCTGCCAACAAGATGTTTTCGCAGAAAGTGGTTGAGGTGCTTAATCCTGAGGATGATTTTGTTTGGGTTCACGATTATCATTTGATGGTGTTGCCCACTTTCTTGAGGAGGCGGTTCAATCGATTGAGAATTGGGTTTTTCCTTCACAGTCCATTTCCTTCATCTGAGATTTACAGGACGCTTCCTGTTAGAGAGGAAATACTCAAAGCTCTGCTATGTTCTGACCTTGTTGGATTCCATACTTTTGACTATGCTCGACATTTCCTTTCTTGTTGCAGTCGAATGTTAGGTTTAGAGTATCAATCTAAGAGAGGTTATATAGGCTTAGAATACTTTGGAAGGACAGTAGGTATCAAGATTATGCCCGTAGGGATACATATGGGTCACATTGAGTCTATGAAGAAAATTGCATATAAAGAGGTAAAGTTTAAGGAGCTAAAACAACAATTTGAAGGAAAAACTGTTCTGCTTGGAGTTGATGACTTGGACATCTTCAAAGGTATCAACTTAAAGCTTCTAGCTATGGAGCATATGCTCAAACAGCATCCCAAGTGGCAAGGGCAGGCTGTACTTGTCCAGATTGCCAATCCTATGCGGGGTAAAGGAATAGATTTAGAGGAAATACAGGCTGAGATACAGGAAAGCTGCAATAGAATTAATAAACAATTTGGCAAGCCTGGGTATGAACCTATAGTTTATATTGATAAGCCTGTGTCAAGTAGCGAACGAATGGCTTATTATAGTCTTGCTGAATGTGTTGTTGTCACAGCTGTTAGGGATGGGATGAACCTGACTCCATATGAATACATCGTTTGTCGACACGGTGTATCTGGTTCAGAAACAGATTCAGGTGTAGGTGGACCTGACAAGAGCATGCTAGTTGTGTCAGAATTTATTGGGTGTTCACCTTCCTTAAGTGGGGCAATCCGTATTAACCCATGGAATGTTGAAGCAACTGCCGAGGCAATGAATGAGGCTGTATCAATGGCTGAACAAGAGAAACAGCTACGGCATGAGAAGCATTACCGTTTTGTCAGCACTCATGATGTTGCTTATTGGTCGAGAAGTTTCTTGCAAGATATGGAGAGAACTTGTGCTGATCACTTTAGGAAAAGATGCTATGGTATTGGTTTGGGCTTTGGGTTTAGAGTTGTTGCCTTAGATCCCAACTTCAGAAAGTTGTCAATTGATGATATTGTGAATGCTTATATTAAGTCTAAGAGCAGGGCCATATTCCTGGACTATGATGGAACTGTGATGCCTCAGAATTCTATCATCAAGTCTCCAAGTTCTGAAGTTATCTCCATCCTAAATAGAATTTGTGGTGATCAAAACAATACAGTCTTCATTGTTAGTGGAAGAGGGAGGGAAAGCCTAAGCAAGTGGTTTTCTCCTTGTAGGAAACTGGGACTTGCAGCAGAACATGGCTACTTTTTGAGGTCTGTTTCTTCTCTTTCCCTGCAAAATGTCAACTGATATCAATGTTACCTGCATTTTGGTACCTTAATTACTAGTGTTTCTTTTGGTTACATTATTCACAATGTCAAATCATTCTAGTTGCTGTGGGCTTGATATGGACTATCCCTGTTTCCGATATCTACTATTTGTATGGTGTCTAAAACAAATAGTCCAGTGTGCTGTTAAAAGGTGTCATGCAGAATGAGTATTCGTGCAAATGAAAAAAAAGTGATATAGATCATTTTTTATCTCATGTGATACAGTTTCCATTTTAGGATGTCCCTAACATTTGATATATTAGAATGATGGTATAGTATTTTATGCAGCTTTACATCTTTCAGTAATTCAAATTCATTTACTAATCCAATTATTGCAGTACCTTCTCAAATCTGTATTGTACTACCTGATCAAAACAATCTCTAATGTACTATTTAGTCTTATTTTTCTATCGTGGTTAATATAGTTTTGTAGTCAACTTAAGTCATTGAACTTCATGCCCTGACAATCTGCTCCTTAGTGATTGTTGAGATTCCTGTGCTAATGATTTCTGGCAATCTTTGCTGCCATCGGGATATGGTCTGACTCAGCCAAGATTATCTGCATGAATCAGGGAATGCTGTTTTCCAGGTCAATCTTTTACTCTTCTAGGTTTGCTAACTTTTAGTTTTCTGACAATGCAGATGGGCTGAAGATCAGGAATGGGAAGTATGCAGTCAGAGCTCTGATTTTGGTTGGATGCATCTTGCTGAACCCGTGATGCAATCCTACACAGACGCTACAGATGGTTCTTGCATAGAAAGAAAGGAAAGTGCTATAGTATGGCAGTATCGTGATGCGGATTCTGGATTTGGGTTTTCTCAGGCAAAGGAGATGCTTGATCATCTAGAGAGTGTTTTAGCAAATGAACCGGTTGCTGTGAAAAGTGGCCAGTTCATTGTGGAAGTGAAGCCCCAGGCATGTATTGCTTATCCCAATTTCTATATGTTTTCATTCTTATTTGTTTCTTATATTCCAAGATTTACATTTACCAAATGGTACTTAGCGTCCTCGGTAAATAACCCCTTTTCATGTTGATGGCAATCTCCTCTCCCAAACACAGTACACTTTTGGTTTCCTATAAATGATCTCTGGATGCAACTTTTTATTAGCAATCGCGCATCTTGATGAAATATGAATATGGTGTTGACCATATAACTTATACATCTTTGTTTCCTGTGTACGATAATTGTGCTGATCTCAACGTTAAGTCTGGCATTTGCTTTCTGAGTTGCCAATTTTGTTATATTGCTTATGAGGATGGTGTACATTCTTCCTATTTGTAAGTGTGAATGGTGTGCATTCAAGCTGGTATATGTCGATCTCCATTAACAATCCCTATCTTGTAAGTGAGTACCATCATTCTCCACATTTAGCGCAAAGCATTATCCCATTTTAAATCCATGCGTAGCTTATCTACAAATCAAGGTGCCTTAAGTATTTTCTAACATTCATGTAAGTAGGTGACAAGGAAGTAGATGGCATACATGTCCTGTCTAGAAAAATTAATGTTAAGTACTGATTTTAACAACAGTGATAGTGTTTTCTCTTCCACTATTCTGATGGCTGTTGTCAAATTCTTGAGTATCCAGAGTATATCTTCTTATTTTAATGATTTTTGACGTGTATTGTAAGCAGTGGTTGCAGTCTCTAATGTGTCAATCCTAGCTTGTGTTTTTAACAATCTTAATTTTGTCTTGTTCTAGGGTGTTACCAAAGGTTTAGTTGCAGAAAAAATCTTTACATCTTTAGCAGAGAAAGGAAAACGGGCGGATTTTGTGCTTTGCATTGGTGATGATAGATCTGATGAAGATATGTTTGAAATCATCGGCGATGCTTTATCCAGAAATATTATTTCATATGATACCAAGGTATTTGCTTGCACAGTTGGACAAAAACCTAGCAAAGCTAAGTATTACTTGGATGACACATCGGAGGTGGTGCTAATGCTCGACTCCCTTGCTGAAGCCACTGATACTCCAGTGACTTCCGATGAAGAACCTGAGAGCTCCGCGTGAGTGTAGCTACACAGGTGCTTGGTTTACTTTGGTTACCTTCTCTGCTGAATGTATATTCCAGGTCGGAGATCAGTTTGTCCATTTGATAGTTTAGGTTTTGAGGTTTAAGAAAAATGGAATCTCAAATTCTGCTCAATCATTCTTTCCTTTCTGGTTTTTTCTATTCTTTTATCACAATCCTGGATGTAATATATTTTATGAGAAGGGGAGAAATACAGAAGATGAATGCAGATTCTTAAGGGAAAGAAATTGTGCAGTGCTGGAGGGCATTGAGCATTTATGCGGAATTGGAGAATCATAAGAGAGGGACTGAGCCAAAGATGTTAGACATGGTTTCTGTAAGACCGACAAGGGCAGAGAATTTATTAGGACAGACAAAAGTTTGTGTCATTCTTGAAATATCCTGAAACTAATGAAGTTCTTGCAGTTTGGGCTGCTTACGCCAATTGTGGTGGCAAAGCTTTAACTGAAGACTGCTGCTGGCTGCTTGACAGTTGAATGGTTAGTATATGAGGTTTTCTTCTTCTTTTTCTTTTTTCTTATAAGTTGGTCGTATGTTGGACCTAGTTTAGATTATAGCATTGTGTCTGTGGACATAGAATCTGTAGCTGGGTAATAAACATCAAGAATGTGATTTGAGGCAATGGTTTCAGCAGTTTTATAATTGTACAGTCTAAGAATAGGATGTGAATTGGGAGAATTTTTTTTTCTTTTTTTCTTTTTATTTATATTTGGTCCTATCAAAAGCATTGTGGATATAAGTTAATGCGACAGCATTTTGTTTTAAAGATTAGAGTTTTCTAATCATAAAGCTCTCTGCCACCTATCTATTTTGACTATCTTGATGGTGCATTCTGTTTGTTTTTAATTTACTAATCCATATATTTATTTGCCTTTGCAACATTTCTGTACTCTTTATGTTGGGAGAATGTATAGGGTCGTTTGATGAATTCTTGTGATGCTCTCTTTTAAGAAGTTGGTAGTTTAGAACTACTAATTTATCATTTTCTTGTTAAGAAAAAGATTGTAGCATGGACAGTAAGGGGATGGAAGAAATACACTTTTGGGACGACAAGGGAAATATCTATTGGATATTATGTGAGAGAATCAGTTGGAAATTTGAAGTAATAATTGGAGCACATATTAGTCAACTGGAATTTGCTTCAGACTTATTAAACTAATAAAAATAGCTTTTTACTTTGGAAATAGAAATTAATTATAAATATTAAACCAATTATGCTTAAAATCTCAAATTCACACGTTTGGAGAAACTAGTAACTACATTATAGTAGTAAAGCATCTTTACCAGAAAAAAAAGGAAACAAAAGAACGCATTCTCTTCCTGGAGAAATCTGGTTGCTCTGAAGGACAAATCAAACTAAACGGAAATAAAATGGGGTCGAAGAACGTATATGTAAATACATTTGGACACATGGTATTCTGAGAAATACTGTATTCACTTTTCAATATGAATGAAAATAAATAAAAGATTTAATTTTTGTGAATCTCTTTCAAGGTTTGAATATTGTTACATCCAACAGAGGAAATAAGGGTTTATAAAGAGTCTCGATATGAGAAAAGGGGGAACGACCATTACCTACAGTCAGATTGTCACCAATAATCTCCACAAGAACAACAGCCATCTTTGAAGTGATGAAACCTACTGGCATCGCGTACAGTAATTTCTCGCTTTTTAATCTTGGATATGTACTTAATAGCCACATGGCAATCGCCACAAATTCGTAGATTCTTCATTATCCTAATTGGAAAACCCTCGGGGGTGTTCAGTAGAGCAAAAGCAATTGCTAATTTTTCACTGTGATGGACCAAGTTGTGCTCTTTTTCCTCTAAATCCATATCATGCAAAACGGACCCCGTATCAGGAACATAGCCGTCTAACTTCAGTTCTGCAATCAATTCCTTTAAGTATACATCAACCTCTTCCGACTGTGGATGAGATTTATCACCCATAATAAAGTGGTGAACGTGGTTCTTCAACTCCAGCCAGCTTATTCCTGGTTCTTTCTTTACTCCCCTATCCCTCATTGATTTCCTCACTTCAGAAACATACTTCCACCTTTTAGCAGATGCTTGAACATTAGCAAGGAGCACATATGAAGCTGAATCCTGAGGATCAATCCTCAAAACTTCTTCAGCTATACTCCTAGCCATATCGGCATTTTTATGGATTTTACAGGCTGATAGCAACGTCTTCCATATGACAGCATCTGGCGTCACAGGCATAGATCTAATAAGAGCTTCAGCCTCCTGCAAACGGCCTGCTCTTCCTAGGAGATCAACCACACACGTATAATGCACCAGTTGAGGCTCCACATTGTACTTTTCCACCATCAAGTTGAAAAATTCAAGTCCTTCATCCTTCATCCCACTATGACTACAGGCATAGAGCAAACTCAAGAAAGTCACATCATTAGGTACCAGTCCTTCCTGCTCCATGCGATGAAACAACCCAACCGCGTCCTTTCCTTTCCCATGAAACCCATAAGCAGATATCATAGCACTCCACAAAACAATATCAGCTTCCTCCCTTTCCTCAAAAATCTTCTCAGCTTCATCTAAACACCCACATTTTGAATACATGCTAATCAAGGAACTAACAACTGCAACCACAGAAACTGCTCCAGTTTTTATAACCTCAGAATGAATTTGCTGCCCCTGACCTATTGTAGCCAGCTCCGAACACGAGCTGATCAGACTAACAAATGTTATCTTATCCGGTCTAAACCCAGCTATTTTCATCAAATTATACAGCTCCAATGTACCCTCAAAACATCCATTCTGAGCCTTACCAGCAATAAGGGTATTCCAAGCCGCTACAGTTGGAGCTGGCATTGACTTGATCACTATCTCCCCTTCTCTTAAGCTACCAGACTTCATATACATATGCGCCAACGAACTTGCAACAACCAGATGGTCCTCTAAACCCAATTTCAATACACAACCATGAACCTGCCTGCCCTTATTCACATCCTTCAAGCCAGCACAACCTCTTAAAACACTTGCAAGAGTAAATGCATCAGGCAAGTAACCCAATCCATGCATTTGTGAAAACAAACTCAATGCCTTCTCATTGAACTCAAACTGAGTCAATCCAGTAATCATAGCATTCCAAGAAGCCAAATTTCTCTCACCCATTTCATCAAACAGCCTAGAAGCACTATCCAAATCGCCAACTTGCACATACCCACCAATCAAAATGTTAAAAGACATGACATTTCTTTTAGGCAATTTATCAAACAGTGAAACCGCAGTATCTAGCTGGCCCAACTTAGTGTAAGCATTAAGGAGGTGGTTGGAAACAAATTTGTCTTTGAAACAGCCAGAGGTTAGTATGAGAGAATGCAGCTGTTTGGTGAGGGAAAAAGATTTTTTTTGGATGCATGATTGTAGAAGGTAAGAGAAATGAGATGGGTTGTCCCATATTAGGAAAGAGAACTTATTGAACGCTTCTTTTGGGTAACCTTGAGAACATAGGATTGAAAACTCAGTGGAGGCTGTCGAGAACGGCCGAGAGTTTGATGAACGGAGGGGAAGGAAACTCAGAGGTCTTAGACAAGACTGTCCCATTCGTTCAAAAGTTCAAGTTGGTCGTTGCCTTTTATTTTGTCCTCTCATTTTATGTGTCTTGGTTTCGAGTCCTCTAATTTTAAATTAAAGGTGCATATACTATAGTATTAAAAATGCTTTTAAAATTAGAGGTTAGGTAATCCTTAATTAAATTTTATTTGATATAATGTAAAAGTAATTTTTTTATTTCATTAAAATAAACATTTATTTAATATTTATATATCAAATAAATATTAACCTCACTAAATTAAAGGTGCATATTATACGAGATATAATATTTATTTGATCGTTAATTAAATTTTATATATTGTATCGTTATATTTGATTTTACGTAACAATGAAAAAACTCATTTTATATAACGATTGATTGGTGAGGTTACGTCCGTCCAAAGGCGGAGCCAGGATTTCAAGCTTATGGGTTAAGATTCTAATCGTTTTAAGTTACAGAGTTCTAAATTAATAATTTATACATATTTAATGAAGTTTTTAAAACAAATATAAAATTCGAACTAAAACTACCGGATTCGACCAAACCGCACTCTAACTCCGCTTCTAATTACGTCACCTTATTTCTCTTTCCCAACAGTTCCCACCATGTTTCTAGTTCGTGTTTTGGTGCTGCCTTTTCCTACGTGTTGTAGTATTTTCCAATATAATTTGAGATCACAACCATCTAACATGACTATGAACTCATCGTGTACTACTAGCGTCATGGTTTCTTCTTTTTTCTTTTCTCTTTACTTTGTGTAATGATTAATATTTTGTCATAGTTATTTTTTGTTTGTTTATCTTTTTATTATGAGTCCATGTGATAACTTTTACATGTAGAATTCGGTCACACTCGCATAATAAAACAAAGCAAATATGATATCCTTATTCTGGTAGATGATAACATGAATAGATAATATATGAATGTCATGTAATCTTTTATTTGGAGCACTTGCATGAATATAAGAAGTCGACACGTGTACAAAGGCATAAGTGGTGATAAGTTACGAAAAAGAAGTCTAACACTATCTTATTAAAAGTTGTGATAAAATTAATATTTACATCAGTTTAGGTCATACTAGTAAATACAATACGTTCAAATCTTAGTATCAAAAGATACAATTTACTCGCACGTTATTTTCTCTTAACAATATAATATAATACAATATAATGTATTGTGAAACAATGAGAAAAATCATCCCAACAGGCTGTTAAATATGTCACGTCATCCGATAAAAGTTATCTTGGGAAATTACACAAACCTGAAGTAAGTGATCTTGGGAACATAGTTTCACGGTAGCAAACAACCACATTATGCTGAGAGAATCCGTGGACAAAATCTCGTTTGTATTGTCATATTGTTATGTTAGGGAATTGTGACAGAGGAGTTCGAGACCTGAAAAATGCTTAAAGCACGGGAAATGAAACAACTCATCCCACATCTTGGACAAAAGCATTACAAATTTACAATCAAGAAACTACTAGTTCCATTTCAAATGCAAAAACTGCTTACAACACACATGCATAAAATATTTTAACTTTTTTGATAACCTATCTCAAACTATTGTATATACCCTGAATCAATCAGGTGGATGGGTATATTGTACAAATTGAAGCATATGTTCATGTTATTATACAGTTGCTGGGGTAGGTACAACAGGAGCAACTCGGTTTTCAGCAGGAATTTCAACAAATTCTGAGAGAATAGCGCGGAATTCCTCTCCGGTCATCGTCTCCTTTTCAAGAAGGACTTCCACAATCTTATCAATTGCTTCACGGTTGTTGCGGATATGGGTCAATGCAATCTCATATGCGCTGTCTGAAAGCCTCTTCACAGCACCATCAATGTCTTCAGCTAGTTTTTCTGACATAGAATTCCTAGCCATCATTCTCATGATTACATCACCACTTTGGGCTGAAGAATCCATGAGTGACCATGGGCCAAGTTCAGACATCCCAAAAGTGACAACCATCTGCAGGGAAAGTTTGTCATCTAATAGAACTAACTCATCTAGAAAGAAATTTTTAGAATGATAGGTTTAAGATGAAAACTACTCCCTCCATTCCATGTTATGTGACACTATTTTTCTGTTAGCATCTAAAAAGAATGTGATGTTTCTAAGTTTGGAAACAAGTTAATTTTAGATTTCTCACTTTACCCTATGAATGTTTTGATAGTCACAAAAATCTCATGGCATGTTCAAGATCACAAGTTCCAAAAGTCTTTGTTTCTTTTTTTTAAACTCTGTGTCAAGTCAAATGGTGGACAAGAGATTAAAGTTCATTTAATTTAAATCAATCAATCTATAAAATTTCTAGTATCTATAGATTACCTCAACATATACTCCATTCCAGAATCCTTAAACACAAAAAGAAAGGCACTGAAGGTATGTATACCTGTTTTGCCAAACCGGTGATCTGCTGCAAATCGCCTGCAGCACCAGTGGTCACCTCAGGTTCACCAAAGATAACTTCCTCTGCAGCTCTTCCCCCAAGTCCTCCAACAATTCTAGCAAAGAGTTGCTGCTTCGATATTAAGGTTGGATCATCTGCAGGAATGAACCAGGTCAAACCTTTTGCCTGACCACGTGGGATTAGTGTGACCTTTTGAACAGCATCATGCCCTGGAGTGAGAGTTCTGAATGGAAAGGAACATAGAGTGCTGTTAGAGGGAATTGAAATGCTAACACAATAATAAATAGCTCGTAATATTGTCCTACAATAATGCTTATACAGCAGATGTAAATCAGGAGCCAAGAGTAACTAGCTAATAGTGTAGCAACTCACCCACAGATGGCATGTCCAACTTCGTGGTATGCCACCAGACTCTTGCTCTTGCCATCAGTCATGACTGTTCCTTCCATTCCAGCCACTATCCTATCAATTGAATCATCAATCTCTTTGGACGCGATTGCTGTCTTACCACGTCGACCGGCAAGAATGGCTGCTTCATTTAAGAGGTTAGCAAGATCTGCACCACTAAAACCGGGTGTCCTCATGGCTATAACTTCAAGAGAAACATCGGAATCGAACTTCTTGTTGCCGGCGTGAACCTTTAAGATCTCTGTTCTTCCCTTGATATCTGGAACATCCACACTTACCTGCACAAGAAATCAAAAATTAGTTTCTTGCAAAAATCACAGTTCAAAAACTGATGAAGCAAGGACAGATTCTTACTTGTCTATCAAATCGCCCTGGTCTAAGCAAAGCAGAGTCAAGAATATCTGCACGATTGGTTGCCGCAACAACTATTATACCAGTATTGCCTTCGAAACCGTCCATTTCTGTCAATAGTTGGTTCAGGGTCTGTTCCCTTTCATCATTCCCTCCTCCAATTCCAGTCCCTCTTTGCCGCCCAACAGCATCAATTTCATCAACAAATACAATGCAAGGAGCATTTTCCTTGGCCTTCTTGAAAAGATCACGTACTCGAGAGGCTCCAACACCAACAAACATCTCAACAAATTCTGAACCTGAAATTGAGAAAAATGGAACACCCGCTTCACCAGCAATTGCCTTTGCTAGCAGGGTCTTCCCAGTACCCGGAGGACCAACAAGAAGAACACCTTTTGGAATACGAGCCCCCACTGCAGTAAACCTCTCGGGCTTCTTCAAAAATTCTACGACCTCCATAAAATCTTGTTTTGCTTCATCTACACCAGCAACATCATCAAATGTTACACCAGTGTTTGGCTCCATTTGGAATTTAGCCTTTGATTGACCAAACGCTAATGGGTTACCAGGCCCACCAGGACCTCCCATTCCTCCGGGAGACCGCCTTGATAGCAGGAAAAGACCACCAATCAAAATAAGCGGGAATGCCAGATTCCCAATCAAGTTGAATAGGAAAGAACCTGAGTCCTCTTGGGCATTGTGAGCAGCAAAGTCAATGTTCTTTTCCCGCAACTTCTGAAGGAGTTCCTGGCTGAGCCCAGGTAGTTGTACCCGAACCCTCTGAACCCGGTTTCCTAATTCTGGAGATACAGCCTCAACAATAGCTATGGTTCCATTTTCAAACAAATCTACTTTTTGCACCCTATCCTTGTCCAAATACTCCAAAAATCTAGAATAAGACATCCTTGAGTTAGAAACACCTTGCTCATCAGCGTAGGCTTTTCCATCACCTAACAAAGCAGGTACTCCAAGCCCAACATTTCCAAGCAATAATTTGAGAAAGCCTCTTCTTCCTTCATCTGGCCTTTGCTGAAGGGCTGCTTTTACAGTTATTCTCGATGTTTTACTAGACGATGGAAGATTTGAGGAGAACAAAATTTTCCTGCCATAAATCTCCTTCCTGAAAACTTTCTGCCTTCTATGAGTAGATAAACTATTTCCTGCTATGCATACTGATGAAGTAGCCATATTGATACACTCACAAGAAACAATAACCTGCAGAGTTCACTTCTACTGATAAATCTGCAAACAAGAAACGACAAAGTTGATAACTGCAACTCCGCAAGTTACAAGGAAATAAATCAATCAGGAATAGGACTGGTAATCATGCCCATTTAAAAAACTTCTAAAATTATTGGGAATTCATTGGGCAAGCAACTTTTTCCCTTTTCTATTTTATAACTCAAGTTAATACATACTTAAGATAAATACCACTGATCTCAATGATGATAATTCTGCAACCCATCTTTAAGTATATCAATTTCATCAAGCAATTGATAACTCCTATTTTACCTTTCTGGGTGGCATGAACATTGCCAGTTAAAATTATGCAGCAAAAGTTTAGGTGTATTTACTGCATGCAAATGCTTAGCATCTGATTTTGAAGTTTAACCTATTTGACAAAGATCTTTCATTTACTTTAACACGTATCAACCGGATGTGACATGGATATGGGTAATTCATGTGTATTCTTTAAAATACTCTAAAAATTAGCAAGAAACTAACAGATTCATATCGGATATTTGCAGAGGTGGATCCAGGATTTAGATTCTGTGGGTTCAACTTTAAGGTTTTTAGCATTAAACCCATTGTAATTTTAAAGCTATGGATTCAGACCTACCATTTATTACAATTTTAATGAATTTTTACACATAATTTATGTTTCGCGGCGAAAGTACTGGGTTCAGATGAACCCGGCAGCCATACTCTACATACGCCCTCGGATATTTGCACACACCCGTACTGTATTGGTTTACCATGTAAATAGAGTGTAATTATATCTAAGTACTTTAAGAAATTATCTTCAAACATGGATCTCCGTTAAGTTTAAGTTACAAAACAAACAGAAACCCCGTAAATCATAATGGAACATTATAACGGATAATTTAATCAAGAGAATCCTCAAATCTTAACATTTTCATAGGTTGTTAAAAAGAGACATATGAATCTGAATGCTACTTGGAATTTCAACTGTGCCAATTTGAAAGAGTGTGAAGGAAATTCATATGAAGGTAAAGTTTACTCATTTCAAGCCTTTGATTATTGCCAATCTCAAGAATTTTTCTATAAAATTTTAAGCTAGGCACTTGGGTATCAAGTAAAATTTGTGCTTTGTTAGCTCAAGTAATTCAAATCCTCCCCTTAACATAGCCAGTTATGTGTATTCAATTAATAATAACAAATAAAAACCCAACCAATTGAAGTTAAAACTTTTCCACATGTCAAAAACTAAGGCTTTTGAAATATCCATAGCTCCACTTCTATTGCGAATAAACAGGCCATAACATCAAGAAACTATCTTCATGACTTGAGGAGTGCGCGTGTGTGTGTGCGCGCAAAAAACAACAGGTGAAGGAGCAGTAAGTTCAGTGAGGCATTATAACAAACAGATCTCGATCAGAAAACAATACAGATTTTAAGTTAAGAGCTGAGTAAGGAAGCAGAGTAACAGAAGGAAGAGAAAGTACCTGACAAGCTGAAAGAGGAAAGATATTGGAGTGGAGGGAAGATGGGAAGAACAAAGAGGGGTAATTTAGAGGGAGTGGATGTGGTTTAGGAATAGGGTACGTGGCTTTTTCCTCAATGGATAATTCAGTCGACAATTCTTTCACAAAATGCTGTTTGATTTTCTTCTACGAGAATATTTTTGGCTACTTTTGAGAGATTTTATTTTATGGCCTCCTATCTGAGTGGCCGCTCTTTAGTCAATTGGCTTCTCAATTTCTTGCCTTGGGTGTCATGACTTCATCATAAACATGGTACTCCGCAGTCCGCACAAATTTTGTGGCCGTATATTCAATTAAAAAAGATTCTTTATTTTTCAAACTTAGGTGCGGAAAAGACTTTTGTAACTAAGTACAACAATAACAAATTGTAGAATAATTATTTTTGGTAGGATAATAATTTCATTTCACTAAATATGTTTATATAATAATTACAAAGGGGAGATAACATAAAATATAAAGAACTCTACTCTAAGTACATAACACAAAATATAAAGAACTCTACTCTAAGTAGTCATCTAGTCTATACGCCACCTCAAGCTGGACGGCGGTAGGTAAGTCCAAGCTTGGACCGAAGAAGCAAAAATGGAGCACGAGAGAGCGGCTTCGTCAGAGCATCAGCCAACTGATCAGCTGCAGAAACATGAGTACTGATCAGCTGCAGAAACATGAGTCACACGTAGAATATCACGCTGAACCTGTTCCCGAATAAAGTGAAAATCCAGGCAATATGCTTCATCCGAGAGTGAAAAACAGGATTAGAACACAAGTACGTAGCACCCACGTTATCACAGTATATAACAGGACAAGCAGGGAGAAATACCCGAAGCTCAGTCAACAGAGAACACAAACAGCGGAGCTCTGCAGCAGTGGAGACAACAGATCGGTACTCGGCCTCGGTGGAAGAGCGAGCAACAGTGCGCTGCTTCCGAGAGGCCCAAGAGATAGGGGAGCCACCAAAATAGACCACATATGCACTCGTGGAGGTATAATCATCCTTGTTGCCGGACCAGTCAGAATCAGAGAAGGCATACAAGGACGGCTGAGAAACACGACGAAGAAGTAAACCAAGGTCAATAGTACCACAAAGGTAACGGAGCAGGCGTTTCGCCGCGGCCCAATGAGCAGTAGTCGGCTTATACATGAACTGAGATAACTTGTT
>MCJB01002125.1:132917-154978 GCA_002018475.1 Nicotiana obtusifolia
CCGTGGTTAGAGTAGTGGCCGGCGCCGGTTTCATCCCGTCAATCCAACCAATGAGACCAAAACCATGAAGAAGGGTATCTACTTGCTTCTTCCACCCCATGTAGTTGGATCCATGGAGTTTTGCACCCGGGATCGTGACAGAGATGAGTGGTGTTTTAGGGTCATGAGGGTTGGGGAGGAATTGGGGGGGAACAGCAGCGTCAACCATTGAAAAGGAGAAGAAGACAGCGGCGGCGCTAGGTGGAGGGGGGCGGCGGCGCTAGGTTTAGGGGTATGTAAGCCCTAGGATCAAGGCTCATAATGATACCATGTAGAATAATTATTTTTGGTAGGATAATAATTTTATTCCACTAGATGTGTTTATATAATAATTACAAAGGGGAGATAACATAAAATATAAAGAACTCTACTCTCAGTACATAACATAAAATATAAAGAACTCTACTCTAAGGAGACATCTAGTCTATACAAATTCAATGTAATCTTACGACCCTCGACTTAGGTAAAATAAAAGGAGGGAAGCAGCAAGCACACCAATTAAAAAACTGAAGCAAAAATACAAAGGTACAAAACTAAAATCGAGTATTATAATCAGAAGGTCGGAACAAAAGCAACGATAAGTAAACACAGAAGTCAAGGAATGCAGAAATACATAAATAATACTAACTCATTTACTAAAGCTACTGCTACAGACAAGGACAATGTTAGGCGACCTATCATAACCTTTTATCTTTATCCTCAACCTCCACACATTCCTAACTAAATAATGTAGTGCAATATTATTCTTACCAAAAAAGTTTAGTCAAGAGTAGGATGAAAATTATAAGTAGTATGTGTTTACTTAGTCTTTATTACCAATATATTTAATTATGATTTAACAGTACAAGTTTAGTCTATGTGCAAAACATTTAATTTGTAATCAATGATTGGCAAGAATTAAGAAGGGAAAATGAAATTATATAGCTGCTCTCAAATAATAGTTAAAAAAAAAAATCTAATATATATATATATATATAAGATTCTGGTGCGGATTAAAAGTGAAAAAAACTCAATTAAGCATTGTTGGACAACTTACCACCTTTCCCGATCATATAAGCAACTAAAACGTGACTGCAATTTCATTATAGTCGAAAAACAAACAATCAGTTTTTGCAAAACAACTTGGCATCTCTTACTAGGCGTTAGAAAAAGCGTACACACATCAATTATGAAAGAGCCAATTTTTATTCAAGCAAGATAATTCATTTGTACGAAGGAACAAATACATTATACATCTCTTTGAGTGTTCAGATACTAGTAGTATCTGCTAACAACAGAAAGTGAATAAAGGCAAGTAACATTAGCCTAAAAAACTAAGCAACCCGATCTAGCCTCTGGTTAATCTTGGTAAGAGAATGGATCTAATGTGATCCAATTCAAAAGTTTCATCAAATGCTCTCATTATGGAAATCAGGTCCCTTTCCGCCATTAGATCATGTGGCATTGTGTTTGCAGTAGTCCTGACCGATGAGTCTGTGCTTTTTTTCATCCGTTCGCAAATTGCAAAGCGACAAACAGGACACGAGCCATGGCTCGTCACCCATGGAACAATACAATCTTCATGGAACATGTGACTGCATGGAGTTACTGTCACCATTTCTTTAGGCACAAAATCTTCCAAGCAAATGGCACATCTTTTACCATCTTCATCGTTGTCCTTTTTCGATTCATTGGCAGTATTATTTATGTTATTGTTCAAACCTCTAAAATAAAGGCTTACTTGTCTTGCAACTTTTGTTTGTACAGGATTGTAGATTTCTTTCTTGAGCTTATTCAATGCAGACTTTTGCTCATCTAGGCTCAATTTGGATTCGCCCCGGTTTTGTGGCTGGTTCTGCAGAAACCAAGGAGGAGGAGATTCAAATGGAGGTTGGCTTGGCCTAGGATCTGGTGCATCTCTTGGTATGTCATCGTCGTGGACTAGGACTCGAACAGGAAGATGAAGTGGTCTAGATCGTGGTTGGCCTGGATATAGATAACTGCAAGTGGTTCTTGAAATGAATCTTGGATTTTAATCTGAAAAAAGGATAGAAGAAAATGTTTACCTGGTTGCACGATGAGGCACTGGTATTGGTCTCTCTGTTACAGGCAACCATGGATCATGAACGACACGTCTATAATTCTATGAAACACAAAACACTTCAAATCAAATCAAGTATACGAGCCCTATCTGGTGTAAAATATATACAAAAGCGGATTAATGATTTAAACTGAATAGGTTTAATATTAAGGTTCTTAACACTAAATTGTACCTTTGAAAACATGTATTCAGATTTTTATATTTGTTGAAATTTTGGTGGTTAAATAACATGTATATTCTATGTTCAGTAAGAGTGGCTAACGGTCCGGTTCACACCGGTCCGGACCTGTTTCGGACCGAAAACCGGCCTGGACTGGTGGAAACCGGACCATTTTATTTTTGGAATGCCGGTTTCGGTAGGGGGACGGTTTGTCCGTTTAAAACCGGATGAACAGGTACAAAAAAAGAGCCGGACCGGCCGGACCGGACTGATAAAAAAGAAAAAAAACCGTTTAAAAACTAGCCATTGGCAACGGCTCTATTAAGCTAATAGCCGTTGTCCAACGGCCAAAAACGGTCATTTTCACCCCCAAACCACCCCATAACCACCCCTAACTATTTTTTCCCTATAAATACCCCATTATTTTCATCATATCTTTCACACAATTCATCCAATTCTCTCAAATTCTCTACAGTATTGCTATTTTGCTACTTTGGCTATTTGTGTAAATTTTACAATTTTGCTTCTTTATCAAGTTTTAATTGGAGTTGCTATCAAGTGAAGGTTTAAGTTTCAACTTCACAATTATACGGTTATATTTGGTTGGTCGTTCCTACTTCCTACTCTTTTATTATTTTTTTGTCATATATTTATTTTATTTGCTATAATTATGTCTCAAAGAGGTTCAATTGGAACTAGTAGTGGGGCTCGGTCACGTGGTCGTTGGGTAAATAGAGGTAAAGGATTACTGGTAGTTCTAATCAACACATAGATGATTCTCAATATTATCATGATTTTAGCTCTAATAATCCACTTGATTCTCAATACATAGAAGCGCAATATAACTATGAAACTGGGGTCAATTTAGAAGAACCTCATGAATTTCAAGCTAGTCCACCTGAAGTTCAGTCTGACTTACCTCCTGTACCTCCTACTAGAGTCCTGGTTAAACGTAAAGACATATCTGAGGTCTGGGAATTTGCGCAAAAGAAAGTTGAAAGTCAGACGGCCGTATGTGGTCTTTGTAGAATGGAGTGGGTTTTTAAAACTGGGGCTAATACTCACTTAAGAAATAAACATCCTAAGGAATGGTCAATGCGGGCGGGAGTATTTATTTAGGAACCGAACATGGGGGAGTAGCACATGATGAATCCTCGGGTATCCAAACGAAAATTAACCAAACAACAGGAGGGATTCTTACTTATGATAAACAAACGGATAGGGAAAATATTGCTAAACTAGTTGCGGTAGAGAGTTTACCTTATAGTTTTCCTTCTTCTACTGGTTTTGTTCGTTATACTCAGGCTACATATAATCCTTCTTTTAAAGGTTTTCCAAGAACTACTGTTAAAAATGATATTATAAAATTTAAGAACGAATATAGAGATTATTTGCGATATTTATTTGATAACTTTGACACTAGATTATGCCTTACTACGGATACGGGTCGTTCTACAAATAAATGTGATTATATTACAGTTACTGTTCATTGGATAGATCTTAATTGGGTATTCCAAAAACGTATTATTGCTTATAAAGTTGTTGATGAACCACACACGGGTAATTATATTTCCAAAACAGTTTCATCAATTTGTCGTGCATATTGTTTAACTAACAAAGTTTTTAGTATTATAGTAGATAATGCTACAAACAACATAGAAGCACTTCGGAACTTGAGACCTATTTTGAACTCCCCTTTTGAGGAATTTTTTCATGTTAGATGTGCATGTCATATTTATAATTTAGTAATAAAAGATGGTCTTGACTTATTTAACCACATTATTGAAAAGGTGAAAGTAGTTATTGCTTTTATATTTAGAAATAAAAATCAAGAAAGAAAAATAGAATAGGAAAGAAAATGTATAGAATTAGGAATGCCGATTAGAAGAGTCCCAAAGGAAGTTTGTACTAGATGGAACCCTTTATATGAAGCATTGACTGTCGGTTATGAATATAAAGAGCCTATTACTTAAATGTATAATAAGCATTTATGGAACTTTATCACCTTAAAGAGGACGATTGGTTCAACATCTCCTTCAGTTTTTAGAAAATTTTTATTATGCTACTTTAGAATTTTTTGGACAATATTATCCAACTACTCCTACCATGTTATATTATATAGCTGGAATATCTGAACTATTTAAATTATATAGGCAATACGAATCATATAAAGTGGCTGTAGAGGCTATGATTGAAAAATTTAAAATATATTTTTTCCCAATTCCCCAGCTTTTTTACATTGCTTCTGTGTTGCATCCTGCTTTTAAACTTAAGTTAACTGAACGACTTGTTAGAGAAATATATGCAAATTTAGAGATTAAACCAGTTGAAATTGCGACTAATAAATATCCAAGTGTAGAACATGCTTGTGCTAAAGTCTTTCAGATAACGTGGCTGTTTTGGCAAAGTACAGAGCTTGGGCAGGCGGTGCTACACCAACTGCACCAATACAGTCAACCGGTGAAAGGTCTTCTCAAATGGGCAAAAGGCATGCAGGGATGAGCACTTTTGGAGGACTTGATCAAAAATTGCTTTCAGAACAAGACAAGTACGGGGAGGAATATAGCAAGTTCCAAGTCTATTTAATTCAATATCCAAAGAAACTTATAGGTTTTGGAACTCATAATTTATTGGATTATTGGAAGAATCAAGAATTTCCAATCAAGAATCGCAGTTTCCAATACTTACAAAAATGGCCCGGGATATATTAACAATTCAAGCTTCATCAGTTACATCGGAGAGCGCTTTTAGCCAAGGAAGATTTCAATTGGAGATCACAGACATTCGTTGAGAGAAGAGGCAATGGAGACAGGAGTTTTATTCAGGGATTGGATCAGAGCAGAACGAAGAAACTTTGGAATACCAGAACTTTCTCAGAAAAAAGACAAAGCGTATCTCGATCAAATTTTGGGCGATGGAACAAGCAAAGAAGAGAGTCAAACAGGCAATGAAGAAGAAGATGAAGAAGAACAAGACGAAGATGATGAACCGGAACAACAACAACCAGTTCCTAAAGAAAAGCCTACGGCTATCTTAAAAAAATTAGCCAATATGTTAAAAAGAATGTAATTTTCTACATTAGAATATACTACAATAAAATTGCTCCAAATCTTGGAATTTCATCACAAGTTCACAACTCTTGTCTTCTTATTTTTTTTAAAAATTTATTCTTTGCGCAAAAATACTACAATTAATTACTAGTTTCTAATTGATTCAAATTTCAAGGTTTGAAAAAATATTACAAGTTTTTTAATTCTAAGTTTGAACTTTGAAACAAACTAAACATTTCAAATATATATACAAAGTTAGTAATATTTTATTGTTATATTTTCAAAAACTTAAAATTATCCATCACTTTAAATGAAAGACAAATAAAAAATAAATGAATAAAAAAATTACTGGCCGGACCGGAAAAACCGGGCTACCGGTAGCCGGTGCCGGTCACGGACCGGCTTGCATCAAATAGGACCGGCGGGCCCGGACCGGTAAGACCGGTTTGGTCCGGTCTTGAGGCCTTCCGGTACCGGCCGGACCAGAACCGAAAAGAAATTCCGGTCCGTGACCGGACCGGACCACTAACCACCCTATTGTTCAGTGTCGAAAATACTCGCTTCAACATCTGGTCATGTATAGGAGAAGAAGAGACTTACCTGAGGGATATCTCGGGGAGGTGTAGGACGAGGGAAAATGGGTTGCCATCTGTTCCAGTTGCTGTGCTCAGGTTCATGTAAAGTAGAATCATGCCATTGTTCAGGACTCCAATTCTCATTTGGTGTAAAATTATAAGGTCTGTTGCTGCTCATGATTCCACTATTTCCTATTGATCACTAATTCTCTGTACCTGTATCCTCTTCGTGTGTTCTTTTCTTCTTTAGATTTGTATTTTTGGGGAAAGGGGGAGAGGAGTAAGAAACTATAGCTTAGGAAGCTTCAAGTTTGGGCAAATAAATGGCACATAATACTTGATCCATTATAGCTTTCGAGTTTCTCTCGAGTTGCCATAATACTGTACGATGAGGTGAAATGTGATGCTTTTTCCCAATCAAAAGGTGTTTCTCTGCAGTGGGTGGTGTAAGGAATAAAAGACCAATTAAAGTAGTAGAGAAGTAAAGAATCCAGTTCTTGGCTGCTAGTTGGATAGTTGGTCTTGGTGCCTTTGGTTCTGAACGTAGATTCTTTTCATAATTTAACTTATAGTCCATTTGGCCAAACTTCTCCAAGATCAAAAATACTTTTATTAAAAGGATTTTTTTCCCAAAATCCAAGTGTTTGGTAAACAATTAGAAGAAAAAAAAGTATTTTTGAGTAGAAGCAGAAGTAGTTTTGGAAAATTAGAACAAACTTATTCCCAAAAGTATTTTCTTTGAAAATCATTTTAACAAAAAATGCACTTAGAAACACTTTTTAAAAGTTTGGTCAAACACTAATTGTTGCTCAGAAGTGCTTTAAAAGCTTGGCCATGCTATTAGCGTCGGGTGACTTGCCAGAGCAGCAAAATTAATGGACGGATTCCTGTCTTTCACTATCTTATTATGTTACCGAGTTGGATTAATCAGATTTGCAGAACGTCCAAAGCCGAACCGTCGCAAGTGTGAAAGGAATCAAATTGGAAAAAACGGAAGCTAGATTAGGTGGACAACCGACGTAAGAATAATAAGACTGATAAATCCTCCTAATATTGATTTAGGGATTGGAATGGTCAGAGAGGATTCATATAGCCGAGCTTAACTAGTTTAAGATTTTGACCTAATTGATAGATATGATGCTATTCATAATCGGAGATAATTGGCACAATGTGCAGGTGTATGACTTGAGATTATGCATATCAAAGATGTGATAACACTGTCTACGAACAGAGATGTTGCACACTCCATGTTATATAATCCTCAACCAACATTGCACATTTCTTGTGCCGAGGGTCTATCAGAAACAACCAACAACCTCTCTACTCCACAAGGTAGAAATCTGCGTACACACTACCCTCCCCAAACCCCACTTGTGGGATTATACTGGGTTGTGTTGTAAGATTGCACATTTCAGAAAGCGACGTTTTATTTACACTATCCACTTAAGATAGTTGGCATTCTAAAAGGGAGTTCCTCAACCCTCAAGCTGTCCATCACAGAGAAATTTGACATGATGACTTCGTATATGGAAGCACAGCAGGACTTGCTTTCAAATTTTATACTACAAAAACTTCCTTTTGAATGTATGTCATCTGGCTCGAGCCAACACCTAACGGGGAAATGAAGGCTAAGAACCAAAGAAAGAAAGAAAATTAATGAAATAATTTGGTCAAAATAGCCAATCAAATGCCTTCCATGATAGTACAGGAGTCATAAACCGAAGAAAGCTCCACTCCAGGAGAACTTATAGCAATGGCGAAACAAATTCTCTAACATTTCATATGTGTAACGAGGTGCCAGCTGAGCCACTGTGGAACGCTAGTGCAAATCACCTTTGGAAAATCAGAAAGGTTTCAACTAGTGCCTCCAGACACCATTTTTGTCTTGATAGACAGACTGTTTTATCAATTGCGCATCCTAAAATTACCAAATTAAAATTAGTCTAAGACATGACATGTATCAATCTCAAATATGGGCTAGGCTAGCACTAACCCGCTTTCCCCTGTCAATCACTTCGATGACAGTTACTTGCTCATAGTTGCTGACAACCAAAAATTCCAGAATATAGAAGCCATCGACATGAAAGCAACACGAGCTTGAAGAGGAATCACCCTATGATTTTCCCACACAGAAGTTGTCATATTTCATCATACTAAAGGCTATTCAGTTACTAGTCTAACCACAAATTCAAGCTAAGAGCAGGTAAATTACTAGTATAACCACATAATTCAACCTGAACGAACGGAAATTAACAATAGCAGGTTTCAGAGGCAAATAGATGAAAAGAGAGGAACATGTGATTGCATATGCCTTTTGCTAAAAGTTTGTCTGATGACAAAGATCAATACAATTTCTAACACCAAACCAGAAATGATTATCCTTTCAGAATGATGACAAAATAAGTGTTCTATGAGATCATGCCATAGGGCTACAAGCCTGCACTAGAAGAAAAATTCTTTGTGGAGATTAAAAATCTTACATGCATGCTCAGATGTATTAATGATGCTAAGGAGCAGTAACAGGTCCTTAACGTAATGCAAACAATGTAAATGCTCAGAAAACAAGCTTATAGCCACTAAAATCGACTGCAGGTGCATAAATCATAGCTAATACTACCAAAATATGGACTGTTTCGCTGACCAAACGCCAACTGCAAAGAAAAGATGAAAACTACAAAAATAGTTCCAGAAATGGAATATTTCAGATATGACTTCTGGCATTAGTACTAATTGAAGAATAAAGCATTGTATGCAAGGGCAATAGACAACATATCACAAGCAAATCATATTAATAAAACAAAACCAGGACCCCAGAAAAACGTTTTTACGAGGATGAGAAAAGCTCCGATTACAGCTAGGCTAACAGAGATCGGGAATTTTTTTTAATTTATATTGTCCATCTTTTAGGAAAGGGCTAAGGAGGGTAGTAAAAGACATACCAAAAGTTCAATACACTGACAGGGATCCAGAACCTAAATCCTGCAAGAGAATGAAGAACGAAATCAAGCTTTGTTGGGAAGAAGGAATTAAAGCAACCAGCAATGGAATGTAATATGGAAATGCTTACCAAAAAGTAGAGTTGGAAGGGCATCCTTCTGATATTTGTTCGGAAGATCTGAAAGTTTCCCCAGCCATAAATTATTCCATGCAAAGATAACAGCTATTACAGCAGGACCTAGTACAATTTGGTTTAATACAACCTGAAACAAAGAGTATTAAAGGTACTGGTCAAATGGAGCCAGGTCAAACTCATTACTTATAAAGAATTCTTTTTTAATTGGCAAGTCAACCTCATCATTAAAAAAATTCTGCTCAGAAGCCTAACTACCTTCATCAATATATTCTCCACAGTTTGCTTGGGCATACATCTGTCGAGATATGAGTACCATGCGTAAGTACCAGGACCATATAACAAAAATCCATATGAAGCCATCCGGATGGATCGAAGCCAGTCATGCTCAGATAGGAGAGCACCAATCATATCCTAAAACAGGATTTGGTTAAATACAAAATTCAGATTAGTGTCTAAATACCCCAAATTTACCTCCTTAATTCAGTGAATCAGATAACCAAAGGGAAGCCATTGTATGAGAGTGCACAAGACATGCAATTTTTTTTTTTGGTGCTAACGCATAAGACATGCAAAATCTTTAGTCATTAAGATGTGTTGGCAAATGTATTGAAAAGCTACTGGCTCTAAAATGTATTAATCAATTTAATTGAACTCCTAAAGCTGAATATTTTATTCGGGAATAGAAAAAAGAATGATGCCGCTATTGAATAGTTCATTAACAATATGAAATTTCCCTAAGGGTTTGATCGGCCGACAAATATCAACAGAAAGACAGCAAATATTATCAAGTTTTTGGATATTTTATTCACAAGAGAAAGACAGCATTCAACACGTAAATTCATAAATTATTATAGAAAACATTAAGTTGATAAAGCAAAAACATTTAAGCAGAAAAAGCAACCCTCCAGAGAGTTAAAGTGAGAATAAATTTAAAGTTGCCAAGATGCAAATGGAGCTGGCATATGGTACGTTGATCAAGCAAGGAAGTGTCTGTTGTGAAGTTGAAGGGTGCAAAGGTGGATGGAATTTGACCTCTTTTTCAGAGCTGGAGCTAGGATTTAAACTTTATGGCTTTTAAATTCTAGGAGAGCGACATTTTATGTTCCTAATTGGGTTCTGAATTTAATTTTTGATGTTTAGTGGATTTTTAAATACAAATACAGAGTTTGGACTAAAGCTACTCGGTTCGACCGAACCCGTATGTCGGATTCTAACTCCACTCCTGCTCTTTTCCTAAGCTGTAGATGAGTTGCAAAATGCACCACGCACAGGGATATTTCTCCATTTGCCTCTTATCTGGCAGGACTACAGGAGAGTATTTCCTTATTCAAAACCCCAAGGGGAATAAGCTAATCTAATATGAAAAAGGATATACAAACTCTAGCCCGCATATAGGTCGCGGGTTCAAGCCGCGGAAGCAACCACTAATGATTGCATTAGGGTAGGCTGTCTACATCACACTCCATGGAGTGCGGCCTTCCCGGACACTCTATGAACGCGGGATGCCTTGTGTGCCCGGCTGCCCTTAGAGAGAAAAAGAAGAAGAAGCTGAATAGAAAGTAAACCCTTCCCTTTTCCCCAATTGTCTTCTGCAGAGTCAACAGGAAAAATATAAGGAAGAAATCAAGATTTTATTTGTGCTTGGCTTTTCCTTTCACTTCACAGAAGCACATGATATCGTGTACCTCTGCGCGGAGAGGTTAATAGACATGACAGGTCAATAATGATGGAACTATGCACATGTTGTGCTTAAGAAGCCAAAAGCCAATCAAAATAAATTTTTCTCCAACCCGTTGTCCTGCTATAGAGAATCAATAGCTACAACCTAATTCCAAATGTAAGTGTTGTTACTGACAAAGGGGAAAACAGAAGCTACACGTATATGGTACAGGGAGAGTAAGGTTTTATTAAACATAAAACAATGTCAAGCTGATATTTTGAAATTACAAGCAGAGTAGCTGAAACGTTGTTATATCAGCTCAGAACTTCACTAATATGAGCACACCTGAGTTTCTAAAAACTATCCCTGTAACATAAAAATCGTAAGCAATCAAATTTACTAAAGTTATAAAGTGACAAAAGAGACAATTCACAATACCACAACTCCCAAAATTACCTTCATAAAACAGCCAAAATTCCCAGCACCCATTACCAAAAAATGGGTTCGAGAAACTCAAGTGGTTTCTCAAGAAACTAGACCAAAATTTCAAATCCACAACTTAAAAGTCAATGACTTTTTGTTATACTAGAAAAATGACCTTAATTTTACCCAAAAAAAGGAATAGAAAATTGACCTTAGGATGAGGTGGATTAGGAAGGGTGTCTTTGTTCTTGAGCCAGCGGTCACGGAGCTGAGCTAAGGTGTCACCAGTAAGGGCAAGAGAGCTAGCAGTCATGGCTTGCTTCAGAGGGAAACGGTAAGCCCTTCCACCATTTACATCGGCATGAGAGGATTTTGATGCATTACTACTGCTTTTGCCTTCTTTTTCACCACTGCTTCTTCTTCTCCTTCGTTCAAAGTTCCATTCTTGAGAATGAAAAAATCCCATTCCCCATAGACTCCCATTTCCACCACTCAATGACCCCATTCCTGTTTTTTTCCTTCTCTCAGAGAATTAGTGGCGCCGTATAGAGAGAGTAATTACTGTATGTTTCGCCAAACCTCTTGACAAATGAAGTGCGTAAAAAGCACATTTGGTAACTAATTTGGGAAGAAATTCAAAATTAACCTAATTTCAAAAGTACAACTCAGTAATTGAAAATTAGTCATTTTCAAATTTAATTAAACTTTAGTCATTTTTTAAGCAATAATAAAATCTGGACAAAAATACCTTGAATTAATATCTGAAAAAATTCCAATATAATATGTTAGAGTTCAAATTTTGAATTTTTACAAGTTAAACTCTAGCATAATATGTTGTAATTCGCATACGAGGTGTCTTTGAAATTTGAACTCCAATACAATGTGCTGGAATTTTGATGCTAATTTTTCATAATCCAGCATATTATGCTAGCTTTTTGCGTGTTTGCTAAGGATATTTTTGTTCAAATTTTATCTCCGCATAAAATATAAACTATTATTTAATAACTTTGCAAACGCGGATTATTTTCAATTATCAATCAAAACACTTGCCGGCCTATGCTATTTTAACACTAATTTGTGGTTGGCTAAATGGCTTGACAAAGATTATTGCTTTTTTTTTTTATTAGAAAATTTTGCTTAAATAGTCCTCAATTCAACCATTTAAATTAAACAATCGACATATATATATATATATATATATATATATATATATAAAACTTCAATATTAATAAATATAAAACTTTTAAAATATTAGTACATAAATATCATCAAAACGTTATGTTCGAGTTAGAAAAGTTAAAGAAATCACGCCATAATTTATTGGATATAAGTAGGAGACTGTTTATAAAGTAAATACATTAAGGATAATAAAAAAATAAATTAAAGAAACATATTAACGGGAACGCATAACAATTTTTGTAGATTAAACAATGGGACGAACCTTTGCCAAGTGCCAACATGTGTATAAATCTAGTTACTTAGAGGCTAGAGGTACCCCAGAAAAGAGTAGCTAGAGCACTATCACGATCTATCACAGGGTCGCGATAGATAATCGACACTAAGTGCCAATCATCACTAAAATTATTAATAATCTACTAATTATGAATATAACGGATAAACTGAACAAGCATAAGCATAGCTGATAAAAACTGTACAATTTAGAAAGCTGACAAGGTTAACACAAGCTGACATATAAAAACCTACTAACTGCATAGGTGCATATCTACAAGCCTCTAGGAGTGTTGAATTGAAAAAGGACTGGACGGAACGGGGTCCCGTCATACCCAGACTAGCTGACTGTACACATACCAAAAGATAAGTAACTCCGGGAGTAAGCGGAGTGACTCTAACAGCTGGTGGATGGCCTACTGATGTGGCTCAAATGCTGATCTGTCTGTACCTGTGTGGCATGAAGTGCAGCACCTTGGAAGGGACGTGAGTACGATATGCATAAAGTATGTAGGGTGGAAAGCATATGTAAAACATACTAAAGTATGACTATAAGATAGAAATCTGATTATAAGTTGAAAGCTAAATAAGAGTCTGAACTAGCAATTGATCTAGAACTAAATCGAAGTTTAAGTTGAAGTTGTACTGAAACTGAACAACTATCTGAACTGGTACCTGACTGGTGTTATGAGCTATATCCCCTCAATCAGGTAACTGTAAAATTGAACTAGCCTTATGTATAGTCATACAATGCAAACTGTAGCTATATCCGCGTACATAACGTGCTTGACTGCTGTTATGGGCTATATCCCCCCAGCATGTAAATATATAATCAACAGCCCAACTGGTGTTGTGGGCTATCTCCCCCAACATATAATCAATAAGCCTCGTTGGCGTTATGGGCTATCTTCCCCCGCATATAATCGATAGGCCTCGCTGGTATTATGGGCTATATCCCCAACATAATCAATGTAAGCATGTATGAGGCATTACACGTGTGGCAACATCATATGGACTCAAGAAATCATGAAAGAAACCATAAATGGAATCACAAATGTAATATGACACTTGTCGTCCATAAGTTGGATGGAGGAGCCTATCCCCATTTTAGGGAGAATTTGAGTATGTACATGAGATACTAAGGTTAATTAACTCATTAGGATCCCTCTATAATCAGTTTAGAATCAAGGAACTCAAGATTTGTCCAACTCTTCGAATTTCCAAAGTTTTCGCCAGAGTTTTTCTTAAAACTGGATGATCCCTAAAAACAACAGTAAGCACAACAATATACACGGGAATGGATACCTGGACAAAATGATAAGATCAAACTAAACGAGATCCAGTTATCCACATTAGTGTCAAACGATCGACAAAACAGAATTTTGAATGTAATGTCGATTCATAGTGGCTAACTTGTGACATGAAAATCAAAATATGATTTAGGAATAATATAAGCATCAACACATGAAAAGTAAGCCTATATAATCTTAAATGAAGATATTAGGATCATATGGGGGTTGGGTATACATAAAAACATCAAAGGAATGGAACAAATGGAAGTCTGGATGGCATAGGCCAAATTAGCGATTTTTCCTTTTGTTTTTGTTGTGTTTTGAAGTTCCAATCTAAACTATTTCCTTCCATATTCACATTTGGAATTGAATAATATACAAGGATACAATACATGCTAATATTTCCCTTGAACAACCCTGAAAAGATCAAGAAGAAAGGCTAGAACATAACTTGCTCTGGCCCCGGGTCCTTCCTTTCCATTCCTCAGTAAGCGGACCATGGGAGCATAGGGGGCGATGTCTGCTTTTGACTGATAGAAAGCATCTCTCTTTTGTCCCTACTGACCGAACTTGTCCAAAAAGTTAAAGGTACGGAGTCTTCTTCTTTTAATTTGAGACGAATTCATTTTTGTACTGAAAGTGCTTTTGATAGGGAATAGGAAAAAGCCTTTTCGGTAGGAGTAAAAAAGAAAGGCTCAAGAAGGAACTGCACTCGAAGAATAGAAAGGCAGGCTGTGAAGGTGCTAATACGATTGTTCTCAAAGCAAAGAGCGACAGACCTAGCTGATTGATGTCATAAGCAATCTTCCTGGTCTAAGAGCAGCCTGAAATCGGAAGTTCACACTCAGCATGAAGGAAAGTGCTTCTTCTCTCTCTGAGCCCTCCATACAGTGGCACATCACTGGCTTTAGCATCTGCTGAGCACATTTAAGCGAAAAATAGAAAAAACTGGATTTCAATTGGATACTCTTTTTCTCTGTTCCAGGTACAAGCTCCTAAATTCTTTTTTCTATGAAAGCAAGAGGTGGAAAGTTTTGTTAGAAATTCTGCCTTATTCCATGAGATCTAGAAGCACTTCTGCTACTTTCTCTCTTCCCTAGCTCTCTTTTTTCTTTTTTCTTTTACTTTTTTCAAAGGGCAATGAAGACCTTCCTTAAAAGTTCTCGCTCAATCAGTGGGTGAGTTGTGGTTAGGGGTGAAATGTCACTTGCACCCAGAGCTAGCTGGTTCTCTCCGAAATGCGTTGAGGTGCGGCAGTTGACTGGACATCTAGGGGTAAAGCACGATTTAGGTGCGGGCCGCGAGAGCGGTACCAAATCGAGGCAAACTCTGAATATGCCAATGAACTTTAAGCAGGGGACAAAGCTCTCAGGCTATCTAGGAATAACTCCACCAAACATAGAAGAAAGGAGTGTAGGATTGGCAAGCTTTGCCGGAAAGAAGCTAGTCGACTAATTTAGGAGGCTACTACTGGCAAAGCCCGGTTGCTTCGGATCGTGCTATTGCACGAAGGGCGGCATGCTCCACTTTTGTTGCCCTGGTTTATATCCCGAGTACTCCTATGGCCGATCTGTCACCTAACCTACTTAAACAACCTAAAGGCTTGGCCCTGTTCCTGTGCTACGTTATTCTTATATCCAGTGAAATCATTGGTATTGGTTTTAGAGTCCACTGGCTGTCTAGAAAGCCGATTGTCAACTTGAATGCTTACACAAGAATCTCTGATCCAAGCCTCTTTTGTCACGGCTTGAATTGATTCTTGAATTGTTGCTTCGTATGCAAACCCTATTGAAGTACCAAAGGCGAACGCCATTAGTATAGCTATTAAGAATACTCTCCGATGTTGACTTTGTAAACTAATAGGCCGGTAGGTTACTTTTGAATCAAAGTATCGACGACAGGAGGGAATAGCTCAGTCGGTTACAGTGCTGGTCTAAACCAAATCATGCCGAAGACGAAATGAAAACCCTACATACCTCTTGTGTTCTTGCTTCCAAACCTTGTTCCCTTTGAACCACACCCTTACTTATGTTTGTCTAGATAAAATACAAAGGTTACAAGCTTCCTTAGCCACACAACTCTTTCCAAAACTCAAGTTATAAGGAGAAAGGGGGATGACAAAATCTTACCGATATTGTAAGGATCACATTGATGTGTTTGCCTCTTGATTTTGAGGTGCGAATGATGGAATTGCTTCAAAACCCTAAGGGTGTCTTTAGGTAGTCTAGAGAGAGTTTTTAGGTCTGATGTTGGTCGAAATGAGCCTTAGAGACGAAGGCTACAACATTATATATCAAGATAATCCTCAACTGACCTTGTGGGTCCCAAAGGGAGCTGCTTGCGCAGTCTCACAAAAACGCAAATATATCTCCACTCTGACGTCGTATCGACGAACGCTTTAATGCATTAGAAACTAGACTCGTAGATCTTCAATTTGGTGGGTGGATTACCCCATAATTCCAAGTATATTGAGAGAAAAATTCAGTAACATTAGACCTAAATTTTAAGTAAAATTATGAACGTATCTCGCGACAACTTTTGTTTAATAACTCGTTTGACTTCAAAACTTAACACACAACTATAATACAACTAAAATACCTCATAACATAACCTCCTTATCATGTTAATCACCCTAGTATCACCCCAAAAGTACGGGTTATAACATTCCCAAATTGCTGACTTTCGACGAAACTTATTTTCTTCATTTCGTTTAGCTTCTAAACCTTCCAACCCTCGTGGTATTTGCAGTTTATGATCTTAAATATTTGTAACCTCCAAGGTAATATAATTAACTTACTTTATGTGCTTTCAAAGATAATCTCATTTTTGAGCTTATATCAATTGACTTACGACGTACTCTTACGTACGAAAATATGGGGTGTAACAAGCACTGAGCACTTAGAGACATATATCATACTCCTTTGAGAGGGAATGATATATCAAACATGCAAAGACAGACCAATTAATTAGATGTTACTAATAAAAATTATGATATATTCACAGTTATTCTGTCTTTATGGGCCAATCAGCTTGTTGTAAAGAATAAAATCTCCAAAAAACGATGAATATCAGTCTATCACAAGCATATAGATGAATATCTCATAGTTCCTATCAATATAGACATGAATAACGACGTCTTGGCAGTTCGTACCACAATCCATTATAGAGAGTAATCCAAATAGATGTACTAAGGTTAATGGAAGAATGACCATCTAGAAGTCGTTTGTATTTTATAGATGAATCTGCAAGTATATTATTTTGTCAATGGCAATTCTTCAAATTCTTCGGTTTAAGTTTAGAAAAAGAGAAGATTGGTTAACTTTTTTTTGGTATAAGAAACTTGGATAACGTACCCATTTAAGAAGGAATCATTTAGTTTTCATTATTTTATCAATTACAACTCTTCAAATCCTTCAGTTTTTTAATTCATAAAAAGAAGCTTGATTATTGTACCCATTTATGAAGGAATAACTTCGTTTTCTAACAGGTGTTAAAGTACATAATATTGCTAATTTTGGCTATTACAAGAGTAGATGAATGATAAAATGGTTATTTAATTTTCTATGAACATTTTGGTAATTCGACTTTGCACTTTTGAACTTCCTACTTTTAGTATAACTAGTTTCTGAATGCGTGTATATCAATTAGTATAACAGTATGTACGTGCGATGAACTAATTTTCTTTCAGTTATTTGGAAACATTTTATTGAAAGCGGAAGAGATCAGAAATATAACAGCAGCCATCCAGACTCCAGTGTATAAATTTTTTTCCTCTATTATTTATAACTATTTGGATAAATTTGATATTCGTCTTTGCAATAAAATGTCAAGTTTTTCGCAAAAGTAATCTGAATGTTCTTTAATTAGTCACCCATACTACAACTCTTTAATTACCCAGTTCTGTTACAACTCTTCGGCTAATTTTGAGACAATATTGTTTGAAAATGAGAGTTTTCAAAACATTAACGAATAGACATAGTAATAATTACTGGAAGATGAAAGTAATTCCAATTTCAAGAAAGTGAACAAGTGCTTGGCAGATACATGGAACTTTCAAGCCAATGACTTCCCATCTAATTGATATATTTATTATTATTGGAATGTAAATTTACTATTTAGTACAGATTTATTGTATGAGTATTATTTAGTTGACAGTTAAAAATGTTGTCTAGTTTTTTATGGATATTTTAGTAAATCGACTTTACAACTTAGAGTTTTTCCACTCTTAGTGTAGTATGATGATATGATGATTAAAGAAAGAAATATAAGTTCTTGATATCTTATGGTGATTCGGATATAGTTGTAAGCACGTAATTTTTGCCCTACGAAAATATTCCTACAAAATAAATGCAATTAAAGGCAATGTGGCTATTTCCGCAAAGATTTAGAGAAAGAAAGAAAAGGCTATTAAGCTAAATCGAATCAGGCCATTGTTTTTTAAGCCCAACTTCTGGTCGGTTCGAAACCCATCTCGATCCCCTTCGAACGAACCCTAAAGATGCCTTTCGCCCTCGATCTCAGCCGTCAATCGCCCCTCAATCCCACGGTTCGAAATCCATCTCGACCTTCCCCCTCGAACGAACCCCAGAGACGCCCTTCGTCTCTCCTGCCCTCGATCCCAGCCATTGCTCGCCCCCGATTCGACGGTTCGAAACCCATGTCGACCTTCTCCCTCGAACAAATCCCAGAGACGCCCTTCTTCTCTCCTACCCTCGATCCCAGCCATTGCTCGCCCCCGATTCGACGGTTCGAAACCCATCTCGACCCTCCCCTCGAACAAACCCCAGAGACGCCCTTCATCTTTCCTGGGCTCGATCCCAGCCATTGCTCGCCCTCGATTCGACGGTTCAAAACCTATCTCGACCCTCCCCTCAAACAAACCCGAGAGACGCCCTTCGTTTCTCCTACCCTCGATCCCAGCCATTGCTCGACCCCGATTGACGGTTCGAAACCCATCTCGTCCCTCCCCTCGAACAAACCCTAGAGACGCCCCTCATCTCTCTCGTACTCGATCTCAGCCATCGATCGCCCCTTGACCCAATGGCTCGGAATTTGTCTCTCACCTCGATCCGACGGTTTGGGGTCGAAATGGAAACCGACCTTAGTTGATAGGCAGATCCATTAGTCTCGATTTAGTAAGTGTATACTTAAGCTAAGGGGGCTGTATTTGAAAAGATAGTTAAACTCTAAGGGGGCCTTAGTAGTAAAAACAAAAGAAGAGGGCTCAGAAAAGAAAGATTTAACCGCCAAACAGTACAGCTGGCATTTTTCAGTTACAAAATATTTCCTCGCCTCTGACAATCCGAATTTGACGCTGAATATTCCCTCCCTGACAGACCCTCTCTCATATTTTTAAAAGACCTAGCATATATACACTCATCTGGATAGAATTTAAGGGAGGCAGGGATACACACGAATTCTCTGAAAAGTTCAAGAGTTTCTCTTCATTTTTCACACTGATTTAAAAAAAAGATAACACTCTGAAAATTCCATCAAGGTTTTCACAAGTTGTTCCTCTGTTTTGCTTTTCTATTCAACTTCTGTTTTCTTCAACATTGCATAGAGCTATTGAAAAAATCTATTGTTGTCACTTTGCTGGTTTAGCCAAGACTTGAGGTTGTTCTTCTGTTTCCTGTTGCCAATCCTGTTGAGCTCACTCGTTAGTTGTTTTTCTTAGCCTCTACTTGGCTAGTTTCAGTTCATCTATAAGCAGATAGGTTTGTAAAGATTTCACCTGTAATTCTTCTTTGAGGTACATAATGAGTAAATTTCACGACCATGCCTACCTTTATGAGCTTATAATATTCTTTGCAAGTTTCTATTTGTATTGTTCTGTTAACGACACTGTCTGATTTGAGTTAAAAACTTAAATTGTAATTGCTTGTTGTTTCGAAGACTCTATCTGTTGCTCCATTACTCGTTCATTACTGTTTGGTTATGTTTAAATGCTATACTAAGTGAAGGTTACTCAGCTTTTGATCTGGACCTTAGGTCGATAGTCGTCCAGTTAAGCAGTCATGTTTTGAGGGACATCGGTGAAGCTAAAATCAGTCATCCCTCGAGCTCGATCACTGATTGATCAAATTCGAGGATTGAAAGAATCTACGTAGAAGTGTAGGCGGTATGGCTTATATTCGGAGCCCATAGTCCTCAAGCTCGATCACCGATTGATCAAATTTGAGGATTGAAAAGCCCATGCAAAAGTTTATAAGATTTGGCTTCGATCAGGAGCCCATCATCACTTCAGTTGGCCCCCCTAAAGGAATTTGGTAGGGGCCATCGCCACAAATTAATTAAACCGAGGCCAGCAGATTAAAACCAAGGCAAGCAGATCAAACCGAGGCCAGCAGATTCTTTGAAGGGCCTCATGTCCAGCCCAGGCAGGCTCGTGCTCGTTCGGTCCAACATAACAAAAATGTAACCTAACACTTAGAATTATAACCCTTTCAGTTTAATTCAATGAATGGATCCGCCAAGAATATCAAGGCAGACCCTACCAAGAATTCTTGCAAGTTATGGCCTTACAATGAATTACTGAGTAATTAGAAAAACACAGCTCTCAAATATCGTAGTTTGCTTTAGGCGCGTTTAAATAAGTCATCATGACTATGGGTACGGTTCCCGTGGCATAGTCAATGATACGTAAAACCCAATTCAAGTGCTCGTCTCAGGTGACTTGACCACAACTTCAAAGGATAATAAAAATAAACACGTTGTAAATCGTAGGTGCGTCTCATGTGGCACGTTCGCAACGTGTACAAAAATAATAAGTGCGTGACATCGACTTATTTAGATAAACTCCATAAATCTTAAAAAGCGATTAAAAGTTAAAAATGCACAAAAGGTTCAAAATATGTAATAAACCAGATAATTAGGCCAAGTGTTTAATGTTGAGCGACCGTGCTAAAACTACGGAATACGGGAATGCCTAGCACCTTCTCCCGGGTTAACAGAATTCCTTACTCGGTTTTCTGTGCTCGCAGACCACAAATAGAATCAAATTTCCTCGATTTGGGATTTTAAAATAAACCGGTGACTTGGGACACCATAATAGTTATCCCAAGTGGCAACTCTAAATAAATAAATAATCCCATTTTGAATAATGTCACTTTAATTGAAAAGCCTCCCCTATTCCCTATCCCTCGGGAAAAAGAAGGTGTGACAATAATCTTGCAAGAAAATAGAATTTCATATTGAGCTCCAAATACACGCTATTGGGATGGGATGGCTCCTACTAGCTCTTCCCCCCTTAGAACTGCACGTGCGAGTTCCCCCGCATACGGCTCAAGTGATGAAGGCCTTTCCTTTTAGCTTGTTTCAAAAAGTCAAAACACCTTGAGGGTGTCAAAAAATAATATACTCCGAGTAAAAACTAAAGAAATCATGCAGGAAGAATATTTATCCGATCACAAAAGAAATAAGTGTTTAGCCGCATAGGCTCTCTAATTTTTATAGTAGACGTCATTAAACTCTTATCGGCTCAAACGCCTCCTCTAACTTGTTGCAACACTAATGATTGTCCAAAAGTACCGCAATATCCAAGAACTTATTAGATATGTCATCCATATCAGCAAGTGATTTGTTAGGCTCATAAGGTAACCCAAAATTGTAAAGTTAATTTGCTATATTACCGCTGACAAAAATAATGGCATGCTTTATCTTCCTTATAATACAATGAGCGCTAGCCACTAAATACTACTGCTATATTTTAGTTTGTTCATAGGATAATATGTCTATCAAATATCATTAATAGTATTTTTATCTGGAATGTTCTCAAAGCAAAGATTCTATGAATTTAATTGAGAACACAAAAAACACCAGATAGTTTTAATAGATCAGATACATTAAGTCGTTATCCAATTAAGACTAATGGGCAAGACTATGAAAATGAAAATGACTAAAAGAGTTTCAAGTGGATATTAGATGAATTTAGTTGGGACTACAAAAATATTTTGCAAGTTTCAAAAAATATTATACGTTACATTGTATTTTACATTTTCATGTAAAGTGTAGTAGAGAATTACAGGCTCAATTTATTATGAGATGTTTTTACCTTTTGGTACAAAAATGACACAAGAGTAGTATTTAAATGAAGGGCAAAAATGTCACTTAGCTTTTAATGGATATCTTTGGTCTTTTAACTTTGCACTTTGACCTTTACACGTATAATATAGTATGATATGACAATACGATGATATGATGATACGATGATATATATGTTTAAAGGGTCAAAGTGCAAAGTTAAAAGACCAAAGATATC
>MCJB01002126.1:0-13032 GCA_002018475.1 Nicotiana obtusifolia
CTCCGATCGGATGGTTTGAAGCTGGTGAGACTAACTTATTGGGACCCGACCTAGTACAAGAAGCTATGGACAAGGTCCAGTTGATCAGACAGAGATTGCTTGCAGCTCAAAGTAGACAAAAGTCTTATGCTGATAAGAGAAGAAGAGATTTAGTGTTTACAATTGGGGACAAAGTGTTCCTACGAGTCTCTCCTATGAAAGGTGTGATGCGGTTTGGGAAAAGAGGCAAGTTGAGCCCCAGGTTTATAGGACCGTATGAGATACTAGGCCGAGTGGGAGCGGTGGCTTATCGTTTGGCACTTCCTCCTGAGTTATCCTTTATTCACCCAGTATTTCATGTCTCAATGCTAAGGAAATGTATATCAGACTCATCCCAGGTGCTGGAAGCACCAACTATACCGCTTGATGAGAAGTTGTCTTACTAGGAAGAACCGATGGCAATTATTGATAGACAGATAAGAAAACTACGGTCAAAAGAAATTGTGTTTGTAAAAGTCTTATGGAGAAATCATACTGTTGAAGAAGCTACATGGGAAATAGAAGATGCTATGCGAGTCAAGTATCCTCATTTATTTCAGTTTACAGGTACGTACCAGAGCTAAATTCGGGGACCGAATTTCATAAGGTGAGGAGAATGTAATACTCCACATGAAATAAGGGTATTTAAGTAACTAGCCTAATAAAAAATAAAACCAAAAATAAAAAAAAAGAAAAAAAAAATGGGAAAGATGCACAAAAAGGGCCGAAGCCCACCAGATAAGAATCTGGTAAAAAGGAAAAAAAAAAAAAAAAGAAGAATAAGGAAGAAACGAAACAGAAGGAAAGAAAGAAAAGGATTAGGGGAAAAGGATTTTAACGTAAATAGAGTTCCAATCAACTTCGAATTTGCACGACCACTCCAAACATTATCAGTTTCAGCAGCAAATAGAGAAAAGGAGATTAAGGAAGAGGAGCAAGACGCATCAGTTCCTTTTCTTGAGTAAAGGTACTCTGTTTGGCATCAAAGAGTTACAACAAGAAACTAAAAGAAGTAACAACGTAAGTCTTCTGGAAGAATTTTGGTTTCATATTGTTTAACTCTTCAATTGGAATACTAGAATTTAGTTTGGTATTTAACTGTGGTGGGTAACAGTAACATGAATTTTCATGGTGAAATAAACTAGTTCATGAATAACCATGAACCTGGAATAAATAATTTAAAAAAAAAAACTATTAAGACTTAGTTTTGATAGCATTATAGGTAGTCTGACAGATGGTATTTGGAGTGACATTGAGACATGGGTAATCGGAATTGTGATTCGCTATCACTTAAATTTACTGAATTTTGTGGTTAGCAAACGGTAACATAAACTTATATTGATTTATAGATTTCACACGAATCGAACCCTTGGATCGATAAGAAGGCATACAGATTGCTTGAGGTGCTTGGTATTGCGTCACGAGTACTGTGAGTAGTAATCTTACCGCAATTTGTGTTTTCATAACTTGCATGATTTAAACATGTTTTTTATATAAATATGTTACCGATTATTTTGAGTTGCACATGTGACAAGTCTTTTACTCGATATGAAACCGAAATAGTTATTTGAGATGAGTACCGTGATTTTAAATATTTTCGTTGTCACTAGATCTGTTTTACTGTTACTTGAATTTACTGTTATCGAAAGGAAATTATATGATTTGATAAGAACTGAAATGCCCTATATTGTTTTAAAATAGTTTCTACGAGTATATGCGGATTTCAGAGACAAGTATAAATAGGAGTCGCCATTGAAGGATCCCGTAGCTAACGGCGGGTTCGTTAGACCTGGTGCACCTTGTAATTACCGATTACCGTTATAGCCCTCGCTAGTGGGAAGGTAGAACTAGCATACCGTTACCGATTTCCTTCGAGTAGGGACTAACGTTATATATGACTTCTGGTAAAGAAGTCCACAGTTATACCGATTACATGATCCGTTCATTGAAACCTCCCAAAAATGTGAATACTGATATTATACAATTATTACCGAGCTTATTATTGAATTGTTAATTATATTTTACTACAAGAAAAGCGTGATGAGACTGAAAATTATTTATTGTTTCTGAGAGAGCATTTTATGTGATTTTTTTTTCTTTGAGATACTAGCATGTTTTCTGACTTGTCCCCAAATAAAAACGGTTGTGGTTAAGTATTATTATTCACTGAGCTAGCGACTCATTCCCCGCTAATTGTTTTACAGAGACAGCAGTTGACGCAGGCGAGGATCCTGTCAATTAGAGCGCACATGTTGACATTTTCTCGGTGAGCCTTGCACTTGTTCGCGTGGGCATAGATTTTCTAATTGTGATAGTCTTTTTATTGAACTCTTAGAGTCGCTCCATTGTCATTATTTAGTGTTATGCGTATTCTTTCGTTATTATGGTTTTATGTCGAGTATCGTTCTCCTTTATCCAAGTTGGAGATAGATTAGTATTTCTATAGTTAATTGGTGGTTTAGTTGTATTGGAGACTTGTATTGGTTAATTGACAAGTTGTCAATTGTTTGGTTGATATTAGGATGTTTGGTTGTTGATTTGAGACAGGAAAATTTTCGGATGGTCCAAAAACAGGGGAAACTCTGTCCGATTTTCTGTAAAATTTCCGATGAGGCTTACTTAGGAGCACTTGCTCCTAAGCGCCGGTCACAATCATAAATTGGGTCGTGACACTAAATCCTTTTTTTAATTAGAAAATAATTTTTATATATTTGAAATCGTTTGTAGTTTATTCTGAAGAATTTTTTCATGGGCGAGATCAGTTGTGGAGATATTAAACTATAAATTATCTAAGATCATTGTGATATGAACAACAGTTAACATAAAATATGCATCATGTGTTATTTGAAAAAGCCATGCATTCAAATACTATGTTTTACCCATTGGTGCTTGATTGTTTAATAGAATGTGGGACTTATTATTTGCGTCTAAAAGAATACTAGAAATTATATGTATGAGTTTTCATATGAATAGTAATTAACATACGAAGGTAAAATATAACATTATACAACTGTGCAGGTGCCTGACTCAATTTTATTTATGAATTTTTTGTTTTTAGGGTGATCGGATTCATGTAACTTGTGATGACCCAATAGGTCATTTTGAGATTTAACCCCTATTTTGGTGTTTTGAGGCCTCAAATTAGCTCTGTTTATTATTTCTCAATTTGCGTGCGCAGTCCGTGTCTTATTCCGGATGGTCTATATGTGAAAAGTCGAAGAAAATGTGAAAAGTTTTCTTTAAAAATAGTTTGAGTTGACTATGGTCAATATTTTGTGTAAATGGATCCGGATCGATATTTTGACGATCCCGGTGGATCCGTATCATGATTTGGGACATTGGCGTGCACCCAAAATTGAATTCGGAAGTCTCTAACTTGTCTTGACTCATTTTGCCGAAACTAGCATTTTTGAAAGTTGTAAAATTACCAAGTTTGACCATAAGTTGACTCTTAGCTAATGGGTTTGGATTTTTATGTTGAAACTTGGAATAGTTCCGTATTGCTATTTGAAACTTGTCTGCAAAATTTGGTTCAATTCGGAATCGATTTGATATGGTTTAGACACTTAAAAGTGATTCTAGAGTTCTTGAGTTCCATTTTGAAATTTCATTCGTTTTGAGGATTGATTCGTAGATTTAGATGTTATTTTGGTGATTTGATTGCGCGAGCAAGTTTGAATAATATTTTTACACTTGTGTACATGTTTGGTTTGGATCCCGAGGGGCTCGGTTGATTTTCAAACATGTTTCGGATGAGCTTGGTTAAGGTTAGAATAGCTGGTGCACTTCTGGTGTTGGCACTCTACTGCAGATCTCGCTTTCGCGAACAAGTGTTTGCATTTGCCAGCATGGGCTGGACTGGGTAGCCTCGCATTTGCAAGGAAAATGTTCGCATTTGCAAATGAATAGCGGTCACATTTGCGATCACAAAGTCACATTTGCGACTAATGAGTTCTTGGATTACCTTCGTATTTGTGAAGGAATGGTGCGCATTTGCGAAGGCTGGGAGTTTGCATTTGTGAACCAAATCTCGCATTTGCGACTTTTGTAGCTCTGAGATAGGGTTCGCATTTGTGAACCTTGTCTCGTATTTGCGGTGTTCGCAATTGCGAACAAGACATCGCAATTGCGACATCCGCAGCTCGGTAAAATTGAGAAAAAAATGGGACTTAGCTCATTTCTCACAATCTCTCAGCCCTAAACACCCTAGAGGCGATTTTTCAAGTGACTTTTCTTCCTAAATTCATTGATAAGTGACTTTAAGCCATTTCTTTCAATTACCATTACATTTAATGAGATTTCAATATCAAATTTGGGATTTCCATGGTAGAAATTAGTGATTTGGGTAGAATTGGGAATTTTGATAAATTGAGATTTAGACCTCAAATTGTGGTCGGATTTCAAAGCAAATCACATAACCGGGCTGGGAGGTGAATGGGTACTCGGATTTTGGTCCGAACCTCGATTTTGACCAAGCGGGCATAGAGTTAACTTTTGTTGACAGTTTTCAAAAATAATCTAAATTGAACCTCTTTCATTTGTGGGTTGTTTCTAAAGCTTATTTTGAATCATTTGGTCAATAATTTGCTAGATTTGATTGGTTAGGAGGCTTGTTCCAAAGGCAAGGCCTTGGTCGATTGATTGCTTGAGTTGCGGATTAAGGTAAGTGTCGGGTCTACCTTAATTTGAGGAAAATAGGAATTCTTGAACTTCATGTTATGTGAATTACGTGTGAAACATCATATATGGGAGGTGACAAGTGTATATGCGCCATTGTGTTACTTGCTTCCATGTTTTCGTTACTTCATAGTGTATCTTGTTACATGCCTTAATTGCTATATACTTATTTGACTTTCATGCCATAATTGTTACTTGTCATTTAGTTATTATAACGACCCAACCAATCATTTTGAGCATTTGCATTCCGTTCAACTGTTTGAAGCCTTGAATAGCTTCATATGATGCATTATGACTTGTGTCAATCATCGATTTTGGTTTTCAGGTGATTTGGGATTGATTTGGAAGAATGATTCTCAACTAGGAAGCTTTTAAGTTAGAAGAATTGACCATGTTTGACTTTTGTGTATTTGGGCCTTGGATCTAAGTTTTGACCTTTAGGCCCGGATGGTGATTTTAGACTTAGGCGTGTGTCCGAATTAGTATTTGAAAGTTTCTAGAAGGATTCTGTATTATTTGGTGAAAGTTGGAAATTTGAAGGTTTGGAATGCTCATAAGTTTGACCGAGAGTTGACTTCGAGGTTATCGGGTTCTGATCATTGTTCCGAAAGTTGGAATAGATTTGATATGTCATTTGGAACTTGTATGCAAAATTTAGGTTCATTCCAGATTGGTTAGATTTGAATCGGATACTTGGTCGAAGTTTGAAGTTAATGAACTTAAGAGATTGATCTTGATCAACGAATCATGGTTTCGATGTTGTTATGTGGGATTTGAGGGCTCAAGCGGGTATGTATATGTTGTGGGACCTATTGGTAAGTTCGGACGGGGTCTCGAGGGGCTCGGGTAAGTTTCTGATATGTTTGGGTTGTGTTGCACTCGTTTTTGATGTTTTGACATTGTTTCTTCAAGCATAAATGGTACGACATTAACCAAATGATCTCCAATTTCTGTTTTGATTGATGAATTAGATAAGTATCGTAATTACGGAGTCATAGCAAAAAGAATCATCGAATTTGGACATCGTATGAGGGAGTTATGCTCATTTTAGTGTCGGAAAAAAAAAGCTGGAGTTTGTGCTTCGCAGATGCAAAGTTGGGTCCGCCAAAGCGAAAATGACAGTTGGAAAATGACATGTGCGGATTTTTGGTTGCAAAAGCAAAAAGTCCTGTGTATAAAAAATCAGATTGCGTTCTTTTAGTATTTTGAGCATATCTTAAGTTCTAGAGCTCCGATTGAGGTGATTTTTGCGGAGTTCTTCTCGTATTTTCATGGGGGTCAGTATCTAATCACAATATTTGTATTTTGATATGATTCCAGTAGTTCATTTGTGAATTAATCCATGTTTTGATTAGAGAATTGAGGGTTTTTATCAAAAATATGTCTAAATAGAATAATTGGGTTTGAACATTGATTTAGAGTCGGAATTAGATGAAATTAGTATGGTTGGACTCGTAATTGAATGGGTTGTCGGATTTGGTGAATTTGTCGGGTTCTAAGGTGCGAGCTCGAGTTTGACTTTTTGGTTGACTTTGGGCTTTTGATTAAAGATTCAACCTTTATAGATTGGGTTTGTTTCCTTTGGTATTATTTGATACTTTTGAGTTTCTTTTGGCTAGTTTCGAGTCGTGCGGAGGTCAATACGCACGGGATGGCATTTCTAAAGCGTTGTTTGGCTTGCTTGATATTGGATTTGGCTTGTTCAAGGTAAGTATCATATCTAAACTTGGATTTGAGGGTATTTAACCCTGGGAACTATGTTATATGAGATGTATTGAGGTGACACATATGCTAGGTGACGAGCGTGTGGGCGTGCATCGAGGAAATCATAATTCTAGGTTACTATTAGACTATGACCGGACTTGTTTTGCTGTTATATCTTATTACATCTATGTTCTCCCTACTTGTTTGATTATATGAGCTGTGAACCATGTTAGAAATCATATTTAGGCCATGTGCTTATTCGGTTGAGACCTAATGAGGCTATTTCTATTGTTTTGAGTTATCTGTTCTAACTGTATTTATATACTCAGTCATGATTCTTCATTTACATATCATATCTCTATTCATCATTCATTGTTACATCACATGTTATCGTTGTTTGGGTTGAGTGGTTCGAGATTGTGAGCCATTGATACTTGAGAGATTGATGACTGAGGTGGGCCTGAGAGCCGAGTTGTGCGTGTTATTTATGGGATCGGGCTGCACGCCGCAGCAGAACATATTGGCATTATATCTTTTTATTATTATTATGGATTGCGCTGCATGCCGCAGTAGGCCTTATAGGCTTTATTATTATTTATGGGATCAGGTTGCACGTCGCAGTAGGCCATATTGGCTTTATATTAGCGCTTATGCAGGATCCACCCCTCTGGAGTCTGACATACCAGCAGTGAGCGCATGTTCTGTACAGTGCTGTGTGGGTGTTTAAGACAGGCAGATTGAGTACTCTGAGAGTGTGAGTATTTGGGATTATCACCGTGAAACCATTCATTTGACATGCATACTTGGCATGTAGGCATAGAGATGCATTTTCCTCATGCTAGACGGTATTATGACATTCATGACTTGACATGCATATTGACATGTAGGCATAAAAATGTACTTTCCTCATGCTTTCTAATAATGAAATATCCTATATGTTGTAGACAGATTTGAAAAAATCACAGTTTTTCTGATATACTCATTTTTTGGTAATTTCAGTAAAAGATTTAGGTTTTACTGTTCTACATGAAAAGCATGCCTATTTTTTGTAATTGTGAATGAGCTGAGCATTATATCTTTGAGTTATTACATCAATTGTTTTCATTATATGGTTACAAGTTATTTTTGTCTAATGGTGTTGGAATCTGACCGTTTCTCCGGGCTCGTTGCTGCTTTCAACCTAAGGTTAGGTTTGTTACTTATTGAGTACATGGGGTTGGTTGTACTCATACTACACTTCTGCACCTTGCGTGCAGATTTTAGAGCTGATGTTGCTGTGTATGGAGGGATCTGGCATTGGAGGTATACCTGCGTTCCGGTTATAGCTGCCTCTCGTTCTTGGTAGCTTTAGATTTATAAATTTATTTATGTAGACCTCGAACATATGATGTATTCATTTCACACCAGCTTTATAAATTCTAAGTCTTAGAAGCTCATAATTTGTACTACTAATCCTTGAAATTTTTGTATAAAAGTTCAGTTATTTCATCATTTATTTTTTCGGTAAATCATAATTTGAATTGGATTATTGTTAATTGGCTTACCTAGTGGGTTGGGTTTGGTGCCATCACGACTAGTTGGATTTTTGGATCGTGAAAAGTTGGTATCAGAGCTCTAGGTTCATAGGTTCTACGAGTTATGATTAAATGTCTAGTAGAGTCTTATGGATCGGTATGATGACGTCCATACCTATCTCCGAGAGGTTACAGGGCATCAAGGTAAACTTCTCATCTTTTTTTCCTCATCGTGCGACATTGATTCAGCTTCAATCGTCCCTCTTTGAATTCCTTCCACTCACTCGGATGCGTATTTGAGCGCTCGATATCAGTTGTGCATCGACGGCTTGTCATTCCATGGATGAGGTGCGATATGTGTTTTCTATGTTTTGGTGATGGGCCAGTCTGGAGGACTTGAGGTTGGGTTTTGACTGCATCTTGGGGCACGCTGGTTTCAGTTATGTGAGTATGTGTTTTTGGACTTCTATGTCCAATAGTGTCCCTAAGAGTGGGGCTTATGGCTTGGGTGGGTGGTTGGATGGTTATAGGATGAGTGTGATGTGACTGCGGAATGTGTTCTGATGGCTTGGACTTGGCGAGAATAGTTTGCTTGGGATGTGAAGAGGACCATTGGGAGCTTCAATTTTTCTTGATGTTTTATACGGTTATGAGTTGTGAGGATGTTGAGGGACCTTTCAGATATACATTTGTGGAATGAAGTAGATTCTCATGTCTTGTTGACGAGTTCAGACTCGGGAAGATTAAGTGATTGCGTAGTAGCTGTGGTCGTGAAATGGCATGGAGAGATGTCAGTTTGAGGCTAATCAGGTGGGTTATCACCTGCAGTACGTTCTGAGGTTGTGTGATTCTTAGGATGATTATGTGGAGAGATTCTTTCTACCAGTGAGTTACAAGTGTTGCAATTTGAGTTTGGATCGGTTGAGAAAGTCGACTTGACTGACACGAGAATGAGTGCGAGCCTAGCAGATGATTTGAGGTATTCCATGGTTTGTGTTGCATGAACTTACGAAGGATTTATTTGAATTTCAGTGCGGGATTATGGCAGTAATAGAATATGGGTATTGTAATTTTAGGCTCGGCACTTACAGAGTATATGGGGCCAGTTATGTTCATACTACACTCTGCATTTTTTGTACAGATACTAGAGTTGGTCTCAGTTGCGCCGAGTGAGGTTTGCTCGGATCTAGCTATCAGTGGAGACTTGAGGTATAGCTGCACGTCGTCCGTTGCCCTGAAGTCCCCTTCGACATCATTTTAGCTGTTTATTTTGATTCAGACAGTTACTCCAGACACTCATGTATTCGTGACACCAGATCTGGGATTGTATTTGGATTTCGTCATTTATTAGTTTATCACTGTATTTCAGACTATTCAGTTTTATTATTGTCATTTAATTTGAAAATTATTAAAAATGGTTAATAGATATAGCTAACGTTGGCTTGCCTAGCAAGTGAAATATTAGACGTCATCACGGTTCTGAGGGTGAGAATTCCGGATCGTGACACAACTGTTGGTCGGTCTCTAATACATATGTTAAAACCAAAATAAAGGAACTAGATATGTACTTTATGAAAAGCTTTGTGGTTGGACCAAATAATATGAAACATAAGACCACTAGGCATAATTGAATTTAGCATTTACTCATAAGACGACTGTAGAGGAATCAAATGATCCACTTTTTGGTATGAGTATCTTCAAACTTTCGACCTTATAAGTATTTGATAAATTAACTTGATGTTGATGAAATTAAACTCTTCAGTAATTATTCCTTTCGTAGTTCCTTTAGGTGAATGTCCTATTAACTTTGTCATGACTACTATTTTAAAATGTCGTAGATATCATATGATAGGTTGTTAGTTACGGTGAAGAACAATAAAAAAAGCAAGGTGGCAATACCAGCACTTTTATGAATGTGGAGCTTGAGGATCATGAGTAAGCTTGCGTCTATGAATTTATTTAGTTATATATTTTAACAAGATTGCTTATCATGTGATTAAATTGTTATATAATTTATGAATGATGAATAATAATTCAACAACTTTTTGGGGAGAATTCGTAAACTAGATCTTGCCACACTTGGAGGTATCACTCGATCAGCCAGTCATAGTGGTTATGCAACTGATAAAAGCTTAGAAATTTCAAGGTATTCCAATTGTCTTGCTGACATAGGACATCTATTTTAGAAATTTCAAGGTATTCTAATTGTCTTGCTGACATAGGACATTTATTTTATATCATTTTTTTGGTTCTTAAACTAATGATATATGTAGACAAATATTCTGTAAGTAATACTTGGCATGCCTCAAAGCTCTGGATTAATCCTGGTATTTCTCAAGCTATAGATTTTAAGTCCATGTAAGTTATTTAAAAAATTAAGTTTATGTAGATATGAAAAAAAATCATTGTTTATACTTAGAAATATACCCTGCATAAATGCAGATTGGGAAGCGTGAATGAAGCTAACTCTTCTAGGATCAGTCAAATACCTTCTCAGTATAGTTATTATGTTTCTAATGAGTTGGCTACTGGAACTGTAGAATTTAAAACTATTAGAGGATTGGTCGACTACATGGAGGTGATTAAAGTATTAAACTACTTTAGTACTTATGTTATGTTGTGTATTTATAAAAGAGTTGTATCTTAATAGACTATTTGTTTTCTCAAATGTGCACATATATGTTTTTTTCTTCCAATTACATAAGTTTATGAGTAATTCACAATCTTAAACTTTAGAGTGAAATCCTTAATGCTTCTGTTGAAATGAAATGCCCTTAGGCACGTCTATTTCATTATGGGTATATGTAAAATGGTATCAAACCTCATAATCTCAAATCCAATAATTAATAAGCGAGAGGAATGAAACTAGTTGAATATGGATACCTATTGCTGCTTATCTATTTGATTTTGAACATCATCATTTAATTGAATATAATGTTAGGATATACTATTAACCATGTGGTTTGATTATAGTATTATGTTTTATTTAGTGGAATAATTGTTTATTTATTAATTCAATTCAATGAAATATTAATTCAAATAGATCATTTGTTCATATGTGTGCCCTTTACTTATATAGTAGACGATTTAGTGTATGGAGCTTTAGCTCATGCGCGGAAGATTAAATTGTCGGTTCTTATGAGTTATAAAGTTAATGTTCACAATCAAAGATAAAACTGGGCAGAGCATCTTGATGATTGTAGCATAAGATTAAATTATAATCTATCTTGATTATGGGAATGGTTTAGTTCCGACTTCTTATGCTAGTACATTTTTGTGTATTGAACGGACCAAGTAGAGATAAGTGTTTTTGTACTGAATATATAAAACTACATCTCTAGCTCATTGAATGTTCTTATACTCTTAATCTTGATATAATTATTATGATCAATGTGCTTCGTTCATTATTTTGATTTATTAAAAGGTACGACTCAACTGCGAGTTAATGTATTCCTGGTAAATTGAATAATGACAAAGTGCATTTGTGAAATAATAATTAGTTGACAGAATCCGTGTCTTGATCATTGAGATTGATGATACCCCTTTATGGATGCTTGAAAGTTTTCATGTGAAAACCCTGCAGGTGGATTTTGTATCCGTCACATGAAATAAGTTAAGCGGAAGTATAAATGATTAAATTAGTCGATATTTAAATTGTCAGTAATTTAATTTATCTTATTGGTATTTATAATCTTAACACGGGGAGTTAAATAAGTTTTAATGAATGATTTCGAAATTAAACTGAGGAGTGCAATTACAATTTTCTAGTGGAATAAATTGTAATTTATTGTGGTAGGATTAATTCATTCATATTCCGAATTAATACCACAATAGGAAGCCTCGTTATTAAATCTGTGGTCCCTACTGTGCCTGAATATTCTAGAACGAGAAAATTAAATAAGAAAATAGTATCCTTGGTGGGTTAGGAGACTGCTACACATTTTTGGTACGTAGTAGACTCCTACACTTTTTGGCTACACATTTTGGTAGAAATAAGACTTCAAATAGGTTTTGGTCTTATGAAACCAAAAAGGAAAACGTGAGAAGCAGAAGTATTAAGCAAAAGAAAAAAAGTCAGCTTCCTTACGTGAAACAAAAAGAAGCAGAAATAGAACCTAAACTTTTCTTCTGTTACGTAAACCAAAAAGAAGAAGGAAAAATTCAGAAAGTTTTCTTCTTAAGCTTGGCCGAAATTTTAACACAAAAAGGATACTATTTTTCTTGAACAAAATACTTGCCACTCAAGTATCACGTTCGGTAGAAATTCAGGATACACAGTAGAAGACCGTAGACCTGGATAGCGTGAATATCATTGAAGATTTGTGCAGTAACTTCAAGAGGTTAGTGTTTCTATCTCGTTGGTAATTATATTTATCTAGTTTACATGTAAGATTATTTGGTCTTGGGTGATTGCTTCCGTTGCGTTTATGCCTATTTTTTATCAATTGGTATCAGAGCCGTCTTACATCTAACTAGATAATGTAATACGTCATAAAACAAAAATCTTAGAATTAGTATTATTTTTTTAATACATGTTTGTCATGTTAAAAACGATGATGTTTTATGAAAAACGAGATTGATTGTGTTGTTTATGAATTCTGGAATCAAGACTATGTTAGAATCAGAAACAACGTGTTATTTTATGAAACAGAAATCATAGTTTTGGTGTTGTTTTTGAATGACAGTGTGTTTGAATTTATGAATTCATGATTCATGAATATTATTAGAATCATATATAAAATATGATTGTATCTGATTTTATTCAAAAGTATAAAAACGAAAAAACCGATTTTACCGAATGGTCACAATTTTGGAGTTCTGAATTTTTTGATGAACTCCGATTGACCTGAAATTTGGTAGGTTCATCGGAAACGACCCAATGATCAATACACATTGCTATGCTGTGATTAACGACGTTTTTTGGCCATCCGGGGTCGTTTAGATGGGTTTTTGGGCGTTTTTCTGTTTTTAGAAAAAATTTTATTAACCGAAAATTTTTATTTTAACAAATAATGGTGTTAGGGTTCATTCTCTATGGTCTCCATTATAAATAACAATACTATAATAAATTTATGTGTTGACATAGGTCTTCCTCCCCATCGGATAGATTTATTGTGGT
>MCJB01002127.1:0-13027 GCA_002018475.1 Nicotiana obtusifolia
AGCTAAGAATGGTCTCCCCAATATAATAGGGATTTCCTTGTCCACAGCATAATCAAGGATCACAAAATCAGCTGGAATATGAAATTTCCCAACTTTCACAATCACATCATCTACAATACCGACTGGTTTTTGATTGAACGGTCAGCCATCTGCAACCTCATGCTCGTCGGCCTTGGCATTCCTAATCCAACTTGTTTGTAGATGGCAAGCGGCATTAGATTGATGCTGGCCCCATTGTCACACAATGCCTTTGCAAAGTCGCGCACTCCAATAGTGCACGAAATAGTAAATGCTCCCGGGTCCTCTTTCTTCTGGATTGGATTTGTAGCAATAATAGAGCTAACCCGGTGAGTCATATTCACCACCTCATTCTTGGTGGTTCTCTTCTTCGTGATCAAATCCTTTAGGTACTTGGCAAAACCCGACATTTCTTGAAACACCTCCAAGAATGGTATATTCACAGATAACTGCTTGAGAATGTCATAAAATTTTTCAAACTTGCTGTCGCCAACTCTTCTCGCAAGTCTTTGAGGGAAAGGAGAAGGGGGTCTAGGAATCCGCGGAAGAATGTTTGATGTTTCTTCTGCCTTTTTCTTCATCCCTTCACGGGTCTCATCTCGTTTTTGCAAAAATTCTGGAGTATCATTTGCTTCAGCAACATTAGGTTCTTTAACTTCGACTCCTTTATCAAGTTCTTCCACCTCAACTGCTAGCTCATTCTTTCCTTGTAATATCTTACCACTCCTGGTAGTGATAGCCATGATATGGGAAGTTGGACCACTTCCACTTCCCTTTGGATTTGCAATCGTGTCACTAGGGAGTGTTCCCTTCTGCTGTGGATATTGCTCACGAGAAAGATCTCTCATTTGCAACTCCAACTTTTGAATCGCTGCAGTGTGAGAGCCAACCAACTCAGTCATGTTCTTCATGGAGTTATCAGACTTTTCTTGGTTTTGTAGTATCCTTTCAAGAATGATCTCCAATTTGGACTCACTAGAGGGTCCCATATTCGAATACTGACCTTTTGGAGGAACATAAGGGTTGGAACTTCGATTTGAAAAATTATTATTGCTGTTCTAGTTTCTTTGGTTGGGGCCACTTTGGTCGTTTCGCCATTGATGGTGACCTTGCCCTTGCGGGTTTGGTCTCCAATGATTCTGTGAGCCTTGACCTTGGTAGTGCTGCCTTTGATACCCTCCTTGAGAATTATTAACATAATTAGGCTCTTCATAATCATCACTTTGCACTGGCTGCACATTCTCAACCACATTGACTTTCTTCTTCTGATTTTGCGTGAAAAGCTTTGTCAACACATTAACATTTGTGGCAAGTTCTGCTATCATCTGGTCTCGTTCTTGATTTTCCTTGATCAAATTGTTCATAGAAGGAGACCCAATTGCAATTCCGCCTGTAGTATCCTCTTAATGCCAAGCTTGGTTGTGTTTTGCCATTTTATCTAAGATCTGAGTCACTCTAGCGAAGGTTTTATCCATGAAAGATCCAGCAGCTGCATTCTTCGCTATTGATTGGTTCATAGGATGCAAACCCATGTAGAACTTTTCCAGCAAGATTGAATCCGGAAAGCCATGGTTTGGGGACCTCACCAAGTATAACTTGAAGCGATCCCACGCTTCATGTAATTGTTCACCAGGTAGTTTCTTAAAGAAGAATATCTTGTCTCTGAGCTCAGACTTTTTGCTTTGTGGAAACCATTTTGACAAGAACGTCCGGACAAGTTCAGGCCATGAACGTTTAGAATTCGGAGAAAGATTCTGAAGCCATTTCCTTGCATCCCCAGCTAACGAATACTTAAAGTATCTCAGCCTTAAGGCATCGTCGGAGACACGGTTTTGTTTGTGCATTGCACAAACACCCAAGAAATTTCTGAGGTGCTGTGTTGGATCGTCATCAGTGGAATTTCTGAAAAATCCCTCCGCTTTCGGCATCAGAATTAGTCCATGTTCCACCTTGAAAGTAGCAGCACCGATAGCAGGAGGTACAATAGCGTTTGTATCCTCAATATATTCTTCAATATGTGCAAAAGGGTGTCCTTCCTCCTCTACCTCCACATTATCTTCATTGTCCGACATATCTCCCTGTCTAAAACAACCAAAACCAACAACGTGTAATTAAGTGGAATTAGACGTATAGTAAAGAATACACTAATTAGTAATTTCAGAACCGTATTCCCCAGCAACGGCGCCAAAATTTGATACGCTCAAATTACACCTTAAGAATAGTGTAAGCGATTGGTGTCAAATATAATAACCCAACAAGGTTGGGGTCGAATCCCACAGGGAATAGGTGTGAAACGTTTATCTGATCAGTGTAATACTTAACTAAGTCGTAATTCTATAAAGTAATTGGAATAGAACAAAAGAGTGTTGAACATACGAGTAAACGAAAACTGAAAACTAATTGCAATAGTATGAATGTGATTAATATGAATTTAAGAAACCAAGGTTGTGTCCCCCTTAATATAGTAGAATGTTCTTGATATTAATATTGACTAACTTTCTTGATATGCAATTGATGTTTGATTTATTATCCAATATTTCCCAATAGTTGGATAATGTATCCTCTTTACGATTTTCCCAAATACAAAAGAGTTATGATTAAGAACAATCGATTAATACCAAATTAAAACCTACTTATTCCTAAGCGATTTTATTAAACAAGGTTTATAGCCTTGAGTCTTTGTTATTTACTTCTACCAAATTCGATCCCACTTTTCCAAGATAAGATAGAATTAATTGGCGTTCGTTAATGTTTGCAACCACTAACGATTAATTGAAGAATAAGAAATAAATAAATATCCATCTCTCATCGAAATCGTGTTCAATATCAAAATCTCAACAACATTCTACTCATCTAGGGTTCACAACCTCAGCGTTTGAATTTAGCTACTCATGCTGAAAATTGAAGAGCAAAGAATAGTAATTGATATCATCTTACAAAATAGAAGGTAATTGATCCCAAAAGCTTCCAAGAATTCAAACTAGTTAATTGCCCGTACTTTGTACTCTAAATTCTGACCAGCCTCCCTTCACAAAACCCTATAAAACCTATTTATAGAGGCCCAAAATCCGAGGCGAATTTCGGTCTGATTGCCCCTGTTGTGATAATGCGGACCGCATTTCTGTCGTAGAACAGAAATGTGGACCGCAAATCTTCATCGGTTGTCGCAGAATCAACTCACTAGTTTTTCCTTCATCACGTTTTCATTTTGCGGTCCGCATGTTAATTATGCGATCGCGAAATGCGATCGCATTCTCCACTCTGATTTTCACCCAAAACTCTGTTTTTGTTTGCGATTGCACCTTGTTATTTTGCGGTTCGCATTTTTATTTTGCGGTCGCATTTGCGACCGTATTCTCGGCATGAAGATTGTCCTAAAGTTCTGTCCTTGTCTGCGATCTGCTTGTGGAATATGCGGTCCGCATTTGCAGTTTGTGACCGCATATTCGAAGTTCCGATGCTTTTAACTTCTTTTCTTGTCTTCAGCTGACTTTTGAACTCTTTTCCGTGCTTCTGGGTCCTTACACTCGTTATAGTGCAAATACACTAAAATTACATAAGTATCATGAGAATTTGCACTTAAAACAAGTTAAACCTTAAGCAAGTAGTATCAAAATGTGCCGAAATTACCCGGCACATCAACACCCCCAACTTAAACTCTTGCTTGTACTCAAGCAACTAAAACTATACTATCCTAGCCTAGACTCTACTTATCAAACATGAAACAATACTGACCATGGACGGTGTTTGTTGTTAGTAACTCTTCAAATACTACACCCTTCTTGAATCATCAATATATTCAAGGACCACCAATCAGTTAGTGAACTTTGAGCCTCAACAAAGTAACTGAAGCCTACCTTCAGCTGAATGCACTTATGCTTTACTCAAAACTCAACTTGCTATCAACCTAGCAGTTTATGTGCCCTCACTGGAAAGAAAGTCCCGCTCTCACTATATTTCTTATAGCAATACAAAGGGACTAAAGTGCAAGTACACTCACTCTCAGAACAAACTTTCAAGCGTCACCACGTGCCATACCATAGGCTTGCCCTTATTTTAATTCGTCGCCTAGTTCTAAGAATACTCGGTTGGAGATCACATAAGGACTTTTTAAGCTTGTAATGTCGGCTTAAGGAAGGGTAGGATATATATTTAGATACGAGTGGCTACTTCCTCCTTGAACACTAATTACATTCTTTTTTCTTTTAACCGTTGGCTTCTTTTCAACCCCCTAGCCTCAATGGCGTTTAGTTCCCACATTGGACCCGCCTTACATACTTCTCTAATCTATTCCAAAGCTCCATTATTTCCAAAACATACATAACTATTTATGATATATTTCTTTTTTTTTCTTTTCTCTTTCTGTGGAGCTTTCATAAATTCACATTAGCACTTTGAGGTCCGGGTTCCCACCTTCGCTTCACAGCCTTATCCATTTTCATTTTGACCCACACCCCCAACTTAGGCTTTTATCCATGTTCTCAATGTTCAAGGAGGAACGGGTTCAAAAGAGATCATGTTTAACGAACGGGACAGGTTTGTAATGCGGAGGCCAAGGAAAAGGCTAAAAGGCTCAAATAGGGTACTAGTGATATTAATTATACACATGTAGGCTGAAAAGGCTAGACAGGTTTCATAAATCATCAAATAAAGCCTAAGATCATCTCTCTAACTCAGTGTACATATAATAGGCGTCGAAAATCCAACCGGGCAAGTTCTAGATGGCAGAAGTGAACACAAGAATTATCTAAACAAGGGGCTCACACACATTGGCACACAAACTGTTCGGTTAACATAGTTTACAGCTTTAGAGTTCACATTTTGTCACTCGATGCTTTCCTCGTGTACACATACATGATTCTAAGTAGACCTAGAGTTACCGAGTGAGCCTCAAATTCACATAATTGATTTGTTAACAAGAGTATAATCTACACACAGATTTACATACTTGATACTAAAGAAATTTACTATCCCGGTCAATATATCTCATATTCATAAACCCGACGGAAGAAAAAACAAGGGGATTTTATTGCGGAACTTCATTTCACTAACTATTTAATTATTACAGCATATATACATAAATCATTAATCATTACTACATGATGTACAATTATCAATGTCACTAAACATGCCCGACAATAAATCAAATACACAGATATACAGATAAGGCTACCACCCCCAACTTAAAACATGCATTGTCCCCAATGCATAAAAAAAATATAGAGTGTAAGGGGCTCCGTGGGTGCACATTTGCGCCAAGAGATGCAGTAGCCTAGGTCTCCTTCGGAGCTGCAGGAGGGCTGTGGGATTGATCTGGAGCAGGTGGTGGGGCTGCTGAGCTGCTAGCTTCTCCCACTAGTGGCTGTGTGGCTGATGAGTCTGCCCGGGCAGCCACTTCCGCTAGCGATTATTGAATGGCCCTCTCAATGTCTGCTTGCTCTTGTTCTTCCTCCACAGTTGGCACAACAACTACTTTGCCCTTTTTCTTAGGGTCATTACCCTCATCGAACCCTGAACTGGCCTCCTCTGATTCTTCCCCTTCGAATTCTGATGACTGCCCCGATGTCTCGTCATCAGTAAGATCTACCTGTACTGTAGGAGCGGGGGGCTGAGACACTTTAGCAGACGAAGGTGCGATGTCTTCCATTAGTGCCGTGAAGTCCAAGCCCAAGTCTGGTGCAGCAATGTCCGCACCCCGTTCACCCTCGTTGGGGAGGAGAGATGATATGTCGAACTCCAGATTTTGCATCTTCTGGAGTTCGGTCTTCATGAATCGGAGTCAGGGCCTGTTTAATTAGGTGGGGCAGTATTTTCAAGAGTTGGTCCACCTTGGAATTTGCGTGATCTGCAATTAGACCTAGTCTTGAAAAGTTCGGCATTGGTGAGAAAGATGGACCAGTGGTAGACGGGGGTGCAGTCTCTTCAGCAGCAGTGGCGGTTTCAGGATCTTGGGGAGAAATGAGATTTTGGGAGTCAATATCCTCAATTGGGGTCGCTGGTGGGGCAGGCGAATCACTTATATGAGTGATATCAATGTCCCTCGTAGACTTACCGAGTTTGTCTTGTTGTGGTAAGAAAGGAACATTCACCTCTTGGCAGAGGGTTGTGATCAAACTGGGGAAGGGAAGTGATGTGGCCCGCTGCGTAGCCCGGATGCCAATTTCCTGGAAAATAAGACTCCCCGCATCAATTTTGATACCAGTCATAATACATGCAATGAGAAGTGCCTTCTCAATGCTGATATCTGTTTCATTCCTGGAAGGTATTAAATGGGAGGTGACGAAGTTGAGCCAATATTTGCCCTCCCTTGTGAGGTCTTCTTTGTAGATTTTCTTTCCAGGGTTAATCCAGGCAGGAGTCCCCTTGGAAATTACGAGCGCTATCCATCCTCGTTCGTGTTCTCTGTTGGAGTACTTTGCATCGTACTTAGTTGTGCCTGATTCCCACTCGGGGAAGTAGAGTTCATTGATATGCTCACTGTCACAAAACACAGCCTTACCCCGAACGTGGACGATGCCGGTGAATATTCTGTTGCGTCTATGGTATCCTGTTCGTGAAGCTCCGTAAGACGCATAGAATTCCCAGAATATTGACTCATTATATTCTTTGGGGTGCGTAGTGAAGTACTCCTATTTTCTCGTTTTGATGTTTTCGAGAATATGAGGGTACTGGTCCTGTAGTCCGTTCAAGCTTAACTTTTTCTCCCCCAAAATTTTTCTCTTTGTTAGCCCTTCCCTGAACAATGATCTGGAACCTTCAGCCCTGAACCGAAGCTGAAGGTCGTCACCTCGTTTCCTTCGGGCCTCAGGCATTAAATCGACTTCCGGTAAGCGTTCCTCCTCCTTAGACTGGGAGGTGCTTTGTTTGGGTTGGGCTGAGGTAGAAGTGGATGCTGTCCTTCTCTTTCGGGCGTGCTTTCGGGCTGCCATATCAGCACGAGTGCGAGATGTAAGTGACATTATCATCATTTGAGAAAAATAAAACAGAAAAAATGACCAAAGAGTTACAGAAATGCGGCGTGGTTTGCGGTCGCATACCCACTATGCGAACCGCAAACACGTCGCATTCCTATGCGTGACAGGTAGATGGCATTTTGCGGTGGATTATGCGAATCGCATAACCACTATGTGAATTGCAAACCCATTGCAGATTGTCTTCGTGCCTAAGCCTGTTGGATACACACAAATACGATCGTATACTCATCGCAAAGCGAGGTATGCGATCGCATATTCACCGCAGAGTTCACCTGTGCTAACCAAATATTCTGGCCGTGTTTGCGGCGGCTATGCGGTCCGCATATCTATTATTCGATCGCATAGTCACCGCATATGTTGTCTTCCTCAGACAACTAGGGTTTAGGGATGCGGTCAAAGTGCGGTCCACATTTTGATTTTGTGGACCGCAAATACCTTAAAATATACAAGTATGTTCTTCACCCAAGAATGAAAACCCTAAATTTTTGTCTTCCATTAAAAAATTTGAAAAACTCCATTAAAACATCAACCCTAATCTTGCAAAGTTACAATTTAACATGGAGCAAAGGTCGAACGTACCTTATGAAGAAGATGTGAGGACTTAGAACAACTGTGAATCTACTCTTTGATGTTTGGTAAGATTGCACTTTAAGTTTTCGATGATATCCGTCGGAGGTCTTTCTCTGTTGCCGTTTTCTCGTCTCTTTTTTTTTTTTTTTTTTTTTTTTTTTATACTTAGACTGAAGTATTTAGAAGAGGGGTGAAGGCGAACACGTACCTGGCAATTATGCGACGGTTTAGTCGTCGCATAATGTAAATGCGAACCGCATGGTTGGAGACCTCACCGCATTTATATCCGACTTTTGAGCTGAATTCTCTGTCCCTGTTTGCGGTGAAAATGCGGATCACGTAACTCAAATGCGAACCGCAAAATGTTGTGCTTCGTCGCATTTATGCCAGCTATACTTACTCAACTTTCTGCTTCAGTTTGCGGCACAAATGCAGTTCGCATATTGAAAATGCGATCGCATTTGTGTCGCATTTGTCACCTTGTTGTTTTTCTGCAGTTTCAAGAACTCCTCTTCAGTTCCTGTGTTCTTTCATCACATTCCTGCATTTTAAAAACCCTTCAAATAGCCCTAAGTACAAATGTGATATGGAAAATTAAATAAAGATACAACACAAACAAAAGTAAATGATACCACACATGGGTTGCCTCCCATGAAGCGCTTGATTTAACGTCGCGGCACGACGAGGCTAAGGTGCCTCTGCAATCATTCCCTGGTTGGGATTGGATCATCCTTTAGAGCCAGCTGCTCTACTAAATGTGTCTCTCCATCCGCTCCCAAGTAGTGCTTGATTCTTTGCCCGTTTACCTTGAAAGTTCGGAGCCCATCCTCCGATGCTAATTCAACAGCTCCAAAAGGAGAGACATCAACAACTTTAAATGGTCCAGACCATTTGGACTTTAGTTTCCCCGGAAATAGTTTTAGTCTTGAATTGAACAGCAATACCCGATCCGCTGTCTTGAACTCTCTTTTCAAAATCTTTTTGTCATGGATGAATTTCATTCTTTCTTTGTATACTGCTGCACTCTCATATGCGTGAAGACGGAACTCCTCCATTTCATTTAATTGAGCTAGCCTTAGAGCTCCAGCCTCTGCCCAGTCCATATTTAATCTTTTTAAGGCCCACATAGCCTTATGCCCGAGTTCTACGGGTAAATGGCACGCTTTTCCGAAGACTAGCCGATAAGGGGATGTACCGATAGGGGTCTTGTAAGCTGTACGGTATGCCCATAGAGCATCATCTAGCTTCCTTGACCAGGCAGTCCTGTTCGCGTTCACCGTCTTTGCTAGAATGCTCTTTATCTCCCTGTTGGATACCTCAACTTGACCGCTCGATTGTGGATGATAAGGTGTGGCAACCTTATGTTTAACCTCGTACTTGTCAAGGAGACCTTTAAAGACCCTGTTACAGAAGTGCGACCCCCCATCACTGAGAATGGTTCTCGGGGTGCCAAACCGGGTGAAAATATTCTTCTTTAGAAATGCGGTCAGACTCCGAGCTTCATTTTTTGGTAAGGCAACGGCTTCTACCCATTTGGACACATAGTCCACGGAGCTTATGAAAGGGCCCATGAAGTCAATACCCCAAACATCGAATAGTTCGATTTCCATCACAAAGTTCATAGGCATCTCATGCCTTCTAGAAATTGGTCCCTGTCGTTGGCATTGGCCGCAAGACTTCACCAACTGATTAGCATCCTGATAAATAGTCGACCAGTAATAACCACGCTCCAAGATCTTTGCTGCCGTTCTATTACCCCCATGATGACCCCCGACCGGTGAGTCATGACAAGCTTTCAGAATATGTAGCATCTCTTCCTCAAGCACGCATCTTCTAATTATGTTATCTGCACAGACACGGAATAAGAAAGGTTCTTCCCAATAATAGTTGCGACAATCCCTCAAGAACTTCTTCAGTTGGTATGATTCCAACCCATCCGGAATAAGATCGCTGACAATGTAGTTGGCGATGTCTACATATCACGGTGCAAATGAATTGGAAAATGCCAGTATATGTTCATCTGGAAATGCGTCATTTATCTCCAGCTCTTCTTTTTGTCTCCCTGATTCTTCAAGTCTAGATAAGTGATTTGCCACTTGGTTTTGTGTTCCCTTGCGATCCATAACTTCGAAATCGAACTCTTGCAGCAGTAATACCCATCGTATTAGTCGTGGCTTTGCATATTTCTTTGCCATTAGATAACGGAGAGCTGCATGATCCGTGTACACAATCACTTTAGAGCCCAATAGATAAGCACGGAATTTCTCGAACGCATACACAATGGCTAACAATTCTTGCTCGGTTACAGTGTACTTCATCTGTGCCCCATTAAGTGTCTTGCTAGCATAGTATATTGGGTGAAGAACTTTATTGTGTCTTTGTCCCAGCATAACTCCAATAGCTACACCGCTGGCGTCACACATTAGCTCAAAAGGCCGCGACCAATCAGGTGTGACAATAATGGGTGCCGTGGTGAGCTTTGTCTTCAGTTCCTCAAAAGCTATGAGGCATTTATCATCAAAGACGAACTTGGCATCCTTCTCGAGGAGTTTGCACATTGGGTTTGCAATCTTTGAAAAGTCCTTAATGAACCGCCTGTAGAATCCAGCATGCCCCAAAAAACAACGGACACCTTTTACGGATGTGGGTGGAGGAAGTTTAGAGATGATTTCTATTTTAGCTTTATCCACCTCTATGCCACGCCTTCAGATTTTATGTCCCAAAACAATACCTTCATCGATCATGAAGTGGCATTTCTCCCAATTTAGTACAAGGTTTGTCTCTTCGCATCGCTTTAGCACTTGTTTCATATTCTTCAGGCAATGCTCAAAAGTTTCACCGACTACCGAAAAATCATCCACAAAGACTTCAAGGAAATCCTCTACCATATCGGAGAAGATAGACATCATACATCTCCGGAAGGTAGCTGGAGCATTGCATAAGCCGAATGGCATTCGACTGAAAGCGAATGTTCCATATGGGCATGTGAAAGTTATCTTCTCCTGGTCCTCCAAAGCTATATTGATCTGATTATACCCGGAGTATCCATCAAGGAAACAATAAAAGGACTTTCCTGCTAGCTGATCAAGCATTTGATCTATAAAAGGCATAGGGAAGTGGTCCTTGCATGTGGCACTATTTAGTTTTCTGTAATCCATGCATACCCTCCATCCGGTTACTGTTCTTGTTGGAATCAGCTCGTTCTTTTCATTTTTGACCACAGTCATGCTTCCCTTCTTTGGCACGCATTGCACCGGGCTCACCCACGAACTATCAGCAATTGGGTAGACTACGCCAGCGTCCAGCCATTTGATTATCTCTTTCTTCACCACTTCCTGCATTGACGGATTCAGCCGTCGCTGATGCTCCACACTCGGTTTTGTCCCACTTTCTAATTGAATCTTGTGCTCACAAATTCCGGAAGGGATTCCCCGAATGTCCGCAATTTGTCCAACCAATGGCTTGTCTATGTTCCTTCAAAACTTGCAGCAACTGTTCCACCTGCACATCATTCAACAACGAAGAAATAATTACCGATAAAGTATTATTCAAGCCAAGAAATTTATACCTCAAATGCGACGGAAGTGGTTTGAGCTCTAATTGAGGTGGTTCGATAATGGATGGCTTTGCAGGAGGTGTAGCTCTATTCTCCAAATCGAGGGAAAGTTTTGGTGGAGTATAGGAGTAGGAGCCACGTCCTTCTAATGCATTCACCGACTCCATAAAGCCTTCCATATCATCACCATCGAAATTCACCAAAATAGCTGCCAATGCTTCACCTAGGCATTGCTCTTCAATCTTCATCTCAAGAGCATCATCTACTTCATCAACAATACCAATTACTGAAATGCTCTCGTACTCGGTTGGTAACTTCATAACTTTACTAGCTTGGAAGGTAACTTCTTCGTTTTTCACCCAGAATTTGATTTCATTACGCTCCGAATCCATAAGGGCTCTTCCAGTAGCTAAGAATGGTCTCCCCAATATAATAGGGATTTCCTTGTCCACAGCATAATCAAGGATCACAAAATCAGCTGGAATATGAAATTTCCCAACTTTCACAATCACATCATCTACAATACCGACTGGTTTTTGATTGAACGGTCAGCCATCTGCAACCTCATGCTCGTCGGCCTTGGCATTCCTAATCCAACTTGTTTGTAGATGGCAAGCGGCATTAGATTGATGCTGGCCCCATTGTCACACAATGCCTTTGCAAAGTCGCGCACTCCAATAGTGCACGAAATAGTAAATGCTCCCGGGTCCTCTTTCTTCTGGATTGGATTTGTAGCAATAATAGAGCTAACCCGGTGAGTCATATTCACCACCTCATTCTTGGTGGTTCTCTTCTTCGTGATCAAATCCTTTAGGTACTTGGCAAAACCCGACATTTCTTGAAACACCTCCAAGAATGGTATATTCACAGATAACTGCTTGAGAATGTCATAGAACTTCTCAAACTTGCTGTCGCCAACTCTTCTCGCAAGTCTTTGAGGGAAAGGAGAAGGGGGTCTAGGAATCCGCGGAAGAATGTTTGATGTTTCTTCTGCCTTTTTCTTCATCCCTTCACGGGTCTCATCTCGTTTTTGCAAAAATTCTGGAGTATCATTTGCTTCAGCAACATTAGGTTCTTTAACTTCGACTCCTTTATCAAGTTCTTCCACCTCAACTGCTAGCTCATTCTTTCCTTGTAATATCTTACCACTCCTGGTAGTGATAGCCATAATATGGGAAGTTGGGCCACTTCCACTTCCCTTTGGATTTGCAATCGTGTCACTAGGGAGTGTTCCCTTCTGCTGTGGATATTGCTCACGAGAAAGATCTCTCATTTGCAACTCCAACTTTTGAATCGCTGCAGTGTGAGAGCCAACCAACTCAGTCATGTTCTTCATGGAGTTATCAGACTTTTCTTGGTTTTGTAGTATCCTTTCAAGCATGATCTCCAATTTGGACTCACTAGAGGGTCCCATATTCGAATACTGACCTTTTGGAGGAACATAAGGGTTGGAACTTCGATTTGAAAAATTATTATTGCTGTTCTAGTTTCTTTGGTTGGGGCCACTTTGGTCGTTTCGCCATTGATGGTGACCTTGCCCTTGCGGGTTTGGTCTCCAATGATTCTGTGAGCCTTGACCTTGGTAGTGCTGCCTTTGATACCCTCCTTGAGAATTATTAACATAATTAGGCTCTTCATAATCATCACTTTGCACTGGCTGCACATTCTCAACCACATTGACTTTCTTCTTCTGATTTTGCGTGAAAAGCTTTGTCAACACATTAACATTTGTGGCAAGTTCTGCTATCATCTGGTCTCGTTCTTGATTTTCCTTGATCAAATTGTTCATAGAAGGAGACCCAATTGCAATTCCGCCTGTAGTATCCTCTTAATGCCAAGCTTGGTTGTGTTTTGCCATTTTATCTAAGATCTGAGTCACTCTAGCGAAGGTTTTATCCATGAAAGATCC
>MCJB01002128.1:0-13025 GCA_002018475.1 Nicotiana obtusifolia
TAGTAGGAGTAGGCCAGTCTCTAATAGCTTCTACCTTGGACTCCTCTACTTCAACACCATTAACACTTACAACAAATCCCAGAAATACAACTTTCTCTACACAAAAGGCACACTTCTTGTAATTAACATATAAGTTTTCGGCTCTTAATACTTCAAACACTTGCTTTAAGTGATCAACATGGTCATATAAACTTCTACTATAAATCAGGATATCATCAAAGTAGACAACCACAAACTTATTAAGAAACGCTTTAAGCATATGATTCATTAATCACATGAACGTACTAGCTGTGTTGGAGAGACCAAAAGGCATCACCAACCATTCATATAGACCAAGCTTGGTCTTGAATGCAGTTTTCCACTCATCACCCGGTTTCATACGGATTTGGTGGTAACCGGACCTAAGATCAATCTTAGAAAACACACTTGAACCACATAACTCATCTATCATGTCATCTAACCTAGGGATAGGATGACGATACTTTACCGTTATCTTGTTGACGGCTCGGCAATCAACACACATCCTCCAGGTGCCGTCACTCTTTGGAACCAAGATCACGAGTACGGCACATGGACTTAGACTCTCTCGAACTAGCCCCTTAGTCAATAGCTCATCCACTTGTCGCTGCAACTCCTTAGTATCCTGTGGAATGCTTCGATATGCGGATTTGTTTGGAATTTGTGACCCCGGAACAAAATCATTTTGGTGTTCTATCCCCCTCAATGGAGGTAGTCCACTCGGCATCTCCTCGGGAAACATGTCCCTCTATTCCTGCAAAACATCACTAACAACACTAGGTAAGGGGTGAACGTTAGTAGAAACTTCATCGTCATACTCAACCTCACAAACAGAACCATTATGTTCAGGTCTTAAGGTAGAACAGTCACTAGTTCTTTCCCCGGCATTCTTCCAAGTACCAGCGGTTCTTTCAAGGTTCTCCACTCGGATACTAAGTGCCTTTACTTCAGCCCATAGCTCGGCTAAGGTAATATTGGTCACAACCTTTTCTCCTTCTGTAGCCATGTACCTGGAAAAGAAACAAGACTAGAGAAGGTGTTAAGGTTAGTTAAAAATACTCTCTCTCACTTTTTGAATGACTCTAGGGTTCACTCAAATTTCCTGGTAGGATTTCACACTTATCTTCAAATTGGCTTCCTCTAATTGACCAATTTCCTTAGCGACCTTTCAAGTTCACAAGTTCAATAGTTTTCTTCAGGGTGAGTGAAGTTATGTGACTCGATAGGCGGACAACTTTTTAAGTGAGCACAAGAAGCCAAGAATTATCTACAAAAGTGAAAATTCTGAGTTTTAGCACGAGGTCCTACAAGCTCAAAGATTAGTAATTACATAAGTAGGAAATTACCTAGAAATTACTAATTAGAATTAATTGTTAAGAAAAGAGCAGAAGTGTCGCATAGCTAGATATGCGAACCGCAAAGCACAAATGCGGACCGCATATCCAGCACCAAGATCGCAAAGTGAGACAGATTTCTGGGCTGGAATTGTGTCAAATATGCGGCCAGAATGCGGACCGCATAATGCAAATGCGGACCGCAAATGTGACACCTTCCATCGCAGAATGGAACAAAGTTCTGGGCTGAATCTATGTCTGAAATGCGACTAGAATGCGATCGCATTGTTGAAAATGCGAACCGCAAATCTGGCCCTTCTGCGTCGCATAATGCAACAGAATTCTAGGTGGAGATTTGTGACCAGAATGCGAACTGCATACCCTGTTTGCGGTGGGTATGCGATCGCAAACCTGAAATGCGTCAGGTACGTGTACCACTTATTGCCAAGCCTATAAAAGGGACCCAAACCCGTTCCTCCTTCATTTTTCTGAATCCAAACGTAGGGGCCGAGCTGCAGCTTGTATTGTAGCCAGAGCAGCACGCTTGTGGATCCACCAGTTGCTTCAGCTCAGGAGCAGGTAACGGATGTGGTTGAGCCAGTGGGATCAACTCAGGCACCAACTGTTTCCATTGTGATTCCAGGACTTCAGGAGGCTTTGGCCCAGATATTGACTGTATGAACTAGTCTTGCTCAGGCGATCTAAGTTCCGGTTGCACCAGCTACTTCTCAGGCCAGGGGAGGTGCTTAGAATCACGCCGCCTGTACTCCAGAGCAGGTAGCTTAGGGACTCTAGACACCAGGGGTACTACCAGCTTAGCCGGTTGCAGCTACTTTGGCCCAGGTTAGCCCACCTATGAGTGATGAGGCATAAGAGACTAGAGCGATTTAGTAGGCTTAAGCCTGCAGAGTTCAGTAGGATCGAGTCGGAGGATGCTCAAGATTTTATAGACAGGTGCTAGCAGATCTTTTGCACGACAGGAATTTTGGAGTCAAGTGGGGTTTCATTCACTACTTTTCAGCTAAAGGGGGCAGCCTATGGTGGGAGGCTTATGACTTGCGCAGGCCAACCGGTGCTGCACCACTTACGTAGCATGAGTTCTCAATTCTCTTCTTAGAGAAGTTTGTTCTGTAGACTCGCAGAGAGGAGTTCTGTAGGCAGTTTGAGCAGCTATGCTAGGAAGGTATGTTAGTGACCCAGTACGACATAAGATTTTTAGAGTTTTCTCGTCATGCGGTATGGTTAGTTTCCACTGAGAGGGAGAGGATTAGGTGGCTCATTGATGGCCTCAACTATGGACTGCGCTTCATCATGACTCGGGAGATTGCATCGGGTGCGATGTTTGACGTGGTGGCTGATATTGCTAGATCCCTAAAGCAAGTTTGTATTTAGGAGCATGAGGAGAGGGAGGCCAAGAGGCCTCGTGGTTCAGGTGGTTTGAGTAGTGCCTCGTTTGGAGGACAGTCCCACCACAGTAGGGGTCGTCCTTATAGGCCCTCTCTGACGGCCCGTCTAGTTCATTGTGGTACATCAGCTAGCCATATGTCACGACCCGACCGAAGGACCGCGACATGGCACCGGACCCTACTCAACAGGCGCCGGCGTACCCTTCATCTAACTTTCCTTATTATCTATAAGGCTTGTCATACACATATAATATCGAACAATAATCATAATGGACTAAAATATCATAATATGGACATACTTACATACATAATATGGCCAACAAGGTTGCAATGCAAAACTTATACAACAAAATACATACGTTTGCCGACAAGGCAATTTCAACTGTACATAAGCCCATCCATTGTCCATTGTCTATACATAACCCAACATATGTCTATGCATAAACTGGCATTTGTCTATGAGCCTCTACTGGAACATACATCATGCAACCTACATCGGAACAGGGCCCCGACATGCACAAAATGCCTATACAAAATGCATACCAAGGCTATAGCAAGTCCGAAGGATGATCCTTGCCAATATCTGCTGAGCTGGATAGCCTACTGCGGTGGGGGAGCTCCGTCTATCATTCTATCAGGACCTGCAACACGACATGCAGTGTCCAAAAATAAAAGGACGTCAGTACGGATAAGGTACTGAGTATGTAAGACGGGAAAACATAATATAAGAGCAATAATACAAGTCAGGATAAGAAACATATAACCTGTACCATCTGAACGCCTCTGAGGCGACTAGCCATGACATGCTCGACGTGCTTATTCATATACATATAACCTTTCTAAAATCATCATATACATATACATTATCATTATCATTATCTTATACATAACCTCGATGGCCTTATCATTATCATATACATTTACATACGCCTCGGTGGGCTTTATCATTATCATATACATTTACATACGCCTCTGTTGGCTTTATCATTGTCATATACATATGCCTCCATGGGCTCATCATTATCATACCCAACTGATCAGTGGTTGCACAATAAGTGCCATCGCCCGACCAGCCATAACGAGGCTCAGTGTTTATATAGATAGTTGCACAATAGGTGCCATCGCCCGGCCGACTATAACGCGGCTCGGTGTAGTAGAATAGATAATGCATGCTGGACTCAAACAATTCATACTTTCATAGCGACGTAAGGTTGAAGGGCTAACAATACATCAATCTTCCCATAAGAGGGGAAACAATAAAGGCACTCCTAGCTTCTAAGAATAGAGTATCTTTGAGGGCTCGTACGTTCATTGCATTTGTATAATTGGAGTCGTGCAAAGAAAGAACGGTATAGTCTTACATACCTGCTATATACTGCACCAATTCTCAAGCTATGCAATTGTTACAATTCCTTAGTCTACAAATAAAGAACAATTCAACCGTTACTCTCTAAGCGTCATAGCTATCATTAATTACAATCCCCTAAATTCTTATGGTGCTTCTCCACACCCTTCTTCTAAAACTTCACAAACATAGTAATAACACATGCAACTTAACAACAACCCAATTTAATCATAACCCAGTCCATTGTCACTCGTTAACTTGAACTCATGGCTTCCAATCACCATCCCATGAGTTCTTACATGCATAAAAACATCATAACATGAATTCCCAAGAGAAAGATTGAATGAAAGGGAGTAATAACTTGCCTTGCATGTGGATTATCTAGCCTTCTTCCTTGATTCTTCAATTCCTAGGTCTCACTCCCACTTAGGGCTTGAAAGAAGGAGAAATCAGTTAGGGCTTCTCCTTAGTTTCTTCAATCTCTAGCTTTTACTCTCAATTTAGAACTTGGAAGAGAGAAATTTGATTAGGGTTCATGGGGTTCTTTGAGAAAAGGGTCATGGGGCTTAGTTTCTATTGGGGAGGTCTGAAAATAGCTCCTTTGACCGACCCTGGAGCCCTTTTATACTAGCCCTTTAATTTGGCAAATAAATAATACAAGTGTCTGACGCCTGTCAAATATGCTATAGCATTCTTCGTCGCATAATCAACAATGCTATAGCATTCTGGCAGCATTTCTGATTTTGGCCCAGAAATCTGTTGCACTTTGCTATAGCATTCTTCGTCGCATAATCAACAATGCTATAGCATTCTGGTAGCATTTCTGACATTGATTTTGGCCCAGAAATCTGTTGCACTTTGCTATAGCATTCTTCGTCGCATAATCAACTTTGCTATAGCGTTCTTCGTCGCATAATCAACAATGCTATAGCATTCTGCTAGCATTTCTGACATTGATTTTTTTTTTGTTTTTTTTTTGAACTCTTTTCCAGTTCTTAGGCTCTATACTATGGACTATCTTACGACGTGGTCTATCGTACGAAATTACGGGTTGTAACACTCTCCCCCCTTAGGAACATTCGTCCTCGAATGTAAAGTTTCTACATGAATTCCACCCATCGTGGAGCATTTCACATCGTAAGGTTCTATAAGAGTATACAAACCTATTAACATGTACATTATCTGCATATCATTATTTGTATTAAGAAAGAGTATTTCAAGTCATTAATCACCTCATAAGGCTGTTTAACTTTCTGATACTTCTTGTGTTCCCTTAGCATCTTCGTTATCTTTATTTTGGAACAGATAAGGATATTTGGACTGCATTTCCTCTTCTGCTTCCCATGTCATTTGTTCCATATTCCTGTTCCTCCATAGTACCTTAACGGAAGCCACATCTTTTGTTCTAGCTTACGGACTTGTCGATCTAATATAGCCATTGGTACCTCTTCATATGATAGATCTTCTGTAATTTGTATATCTTTGACAGGGACGACCTGAGAAGGGTCTCCAATACATTTCCTTAACATAGATACACGGAATACCAGATGGACAACTCCAATTCGGATGGCAATAGAACTCATAAGCAACATGTCCAATTCATCGAAGGATTTTGTACGGACCGATGTACCTTGGGCTCAGTTTACCTTTCTTCCCAAAACGCATGACACCCTTCATTGGTGAGACTCTCAGGAATACCCAATCACCAATCTCAAACTCCAAATCACGACGTCGGACATTAGAATAGGACTTTTGCTTGCTTTGTGCTGTCTTTAATCGTTCCTGTATCACCTTTACCTTCTTTTTTTTTGTGGTAAATATGATTTATTTATTATCAAATATCAAAATATACATCAACGGAGGGGGACATGAACCTTACCTCCCCAAAAAAGTACATGTACCTTGTCTTTGTAAAGGTACCTAAAAGGTGATAATTGGTTAGATGTTGTGTGTGTTTGATCCTCCTCACTTGGTGATCAAACGAGTCTAAATATGTCAGACCTAATGTGATGTGATGACTTTCTATCTTATAATGTTGATAGATTGTCATATGTACAAAAACGATGAGAAGTAAGTCTAGGTCGACTATACTAAATACATGTATTCCTACTCCTATTGAATAAATGCAAAGTGGTTTCCTTGTTCTATTGCCAAAGTTTTATGCAAAAGCTTGGGATTGTCTGAGAATTGCATCAAATATCTTGTGTGAGCATTGGTCCCTTTTGTTCTTACTCTATCGAAGGTACTCTGCAAAAGTGATCGATTTAAGATGACAGTGGCCTTCTCTGCTGAATGTAGTAGCCTGATTTAGGGTGTCCTGCTTCTTATGAATGCTGTTGTAGACTCTCTGATTGCTATTGTTTCTTTTGCTTCTGTGTGTTGCTTTTCCTTTATGTGATTGCTGTCTTGATCCCTGGTCTTCTTGCTGCTACTGTAGGCATTTGTTTCTGTTGTTGTTGCTGTTATGTGTTGCTTTTTTTCCTGCTGCTTCTGTGGTGTCGGTAGTTGTTGTTTCTGATGTAATCACTCCTGGAAATTGTGCAGATGTTGTGTTGTTGTTGCTTCTGCTGCTAATGTTATCCCGTTGCTTGCTGATGTGTGTGTTAATGGTTCTGGAGGCAATGGAGTTGCTGAGAATGTTGGGTGTCTGTGTGCTTGTTGCTGCATTTGTACTAAGGTGAGGCCTGATGATAGGTGTTTTTGATGATTGCAAATGAGTGTTGCTATTGACTGTGATGCTAATATCTAAGTTATTTGCACTGTTGTGGTCTTTGCTGATGAGGTTGCAGTTGTTGTTCATGTGATTCCTGATGTCAAGTGGAACTGGTCCAGTGTTAATCCAAGGGAAGTAGTCGAGGGTAGTGTACTTGAAGAATAAGATGCTTCTGTGTGAGGAGTTGTTTTTATAAAAAAAAGGTGATTGATGAAATTGCATTAGACTGAGCACCGGGGGTGCTAATACCACACAATGCAATCGCGCCAATAACCTTAACCTATGAGAACAGTTTCCTGCAATGCTGATGCTGCCTTTGTTGCTGATGCCACTATAACTGTTGTGATTGTTGCAATTGTTGTTGTTGCTAGTTCTATTGATGAGTTGCTGCTGTATTGTTTCCTTGTTTTGCTGCTGGTCGGACCATTGTGAGTTATTTTTCTGGCTTTGCTTGAGTGCTTATGTTCAAAGTTTCTGATTCTATTGTTTCTGTCTTCCCTGTTGTTGCTTGCTTTTTTGTTTGTCTGTGACATTGTATACCTGAGTTGCTGGTGCTGGCATTGCTGGTTCTTCAGTATCCTTTCTCTCTTGGCTTTCCCTGTGTTGCACTTCTCTGTTCCTACTGTCATCAGGTGGAGTGATTGCAGTAGGTTGTTGTGTGGATTCTGTTGGCCTTGCTATGCTATTTGTGTGATTTTTCTGTGCTTCAAATCATCCAGCTTGCTGGTCCTCCGATGAGTTGCTGTTGTATCCTTATTGTTTGGCTCCTACTGCTTGTCCAAGTAGTATGTCTGCTGGTTTGGCCAGTTGAACAAAGATACTGGCAGTGGGTGATTAGCTGCTAGGTCCAGTAGATTGAGCTGCTGGTGCTGGTGTTGCTGGGTGCTGCTGGGTGCTGAGTTTTTGTTGTACTGGTTCTGCTATTTTGCTGGTGTAGCTGACTCCCTTGCTGCAGGGTGATAGGTCCTGCCTTGGCCTATTTTGTGTAGCTGTTGCTACTGCTGCTAGATTGTTGTTTCATGTTGTTCCTTGGCCTTTTGTAGTTGCTGCTGAGATTGTTGCTGCTTCTGTTGATTTTGTCCTCCTTGAAGTGCTCAGAAACAGTTGGTCCCTGCAGATGAGATTGCTGTTTTTGAGTAGCTTGTAGATTGATTATTGATCCAGCTATCTCTTGTCTGGTGCTGCTGACTACATCTGATAGTTCAAATTGTTGTTTCCTGCTGTGTGCTTTAATGCTTCTGCTTTGTTCCCTCCAAAATTTGTTTTGCAGAACTGTGATGTCCAGTAACCTGCACGCGAGAGAACAATAGTTAGGGGTTAATGTGATCAGCAATTCACTGGTGCTGCAACTTGTTCTGCATTCCTGATATGTCCAGCATCCTACACATGAGAAAACAAAGTTAAGGGGTAATATGATCAGCATTTTACTGAAAAGTCTTTTTCTTCCTTCTTGTTTGCTTTGCAATTCTTTAACGAGGTCCTGTTTTGTAATGTATTGGTGCAATGTGGAGCTTGTCATTTGGCCAGTTTCACTCTTATGTAGGGGCATTGTGTTTTATCAGCATTAAGGATTTTCCTCCCTACTGGGTCAAGTTGTTTGTATTGATGACATTCTATTCTCCCAAAGTCAAGTGCATAGTTTGCAAGGTGATCAGCCTACTTGTTTCCCTCCCTATATGTGTGTGAAACTATTATTCCCAGGGAGTTTTTGAGTTGGAGGATTTCTTCCATTTGATCTACTATGCACCAGGGTAGTTTCCATATGCCATTGATGATATTGTTTAGGAGCATGGAATCAGTTTGTAGCCATATGTTTGAGTAGCATTGAGTGCTGAAAAATCTTAAAGCTTCATTAATGGCTGTTGTTTCTGCTTCTGTGTTTGTTCCCTCTATGCATTCTGTGCTGAGTGCATATATTAGGTCCCCTGCTTCTTTTCTCACGCAAAAACCTATTGAACTTCTTCCTGAATTTTCTTTTGATGCTCTATCAGTATTGATCTTTACCCTTCCTGGCAAAGGTAGTTCCCAGTTGACTGTTTTGTAGCTTAGTTTTGGAGTGTAGTTCTCCAGCATGTGTAAGATGTCCTGCCATCTGTGAGGGGCATTGATTCCTGGCTTTCTGGTGTTGACTAGTGCTTGCAATGTTATGGAGATTTGGTAGATTACTCTACCTATTATGACTGGTTCACCATGCTTGTAGCTAATTCTTCTTTTCTGTAATTCCCATACAATGCATGATGGGAGTGCCTGCATTATTGGTTTCAATCTGTTGACTGTTTGCATTGTCCAGCATCTTGTTATTGTTTGGTGGAAAGTTATGCCCTCTGTTGAAATTCCTGCTCTTTCCAGGAAGTATTTCCAAACCTTGATGGCAGTGTTTGAAGTGTAGAAAAGGTGGGCCATGCTTTCTTCCTTTGATTTAGTGCCGCACCAGCATTTTGAGGGCATTTGATACCCCCATCGTTTCAGGATGTCATCTAGTGGCAGTTTTGCTTTCCAGACTCTCCACATGAAGAAAGCAATTTTGAAGGGGAGTCCCTTTACCCAAATCATCTCATATGCTCGTTTAGTTTCTTCCCTTTTCCTGAGATATTCCTAGGCAGTTTAGACTGTGAATTGTCCTTATTCATGCAGCATCCAGTATGGAATGTCCAGGATGCCTTCCATCCTTGGGGGTTTGATTGAGGTGATTATGTGCTCTACCATTTCCTGTGGCAAGTGTTCTGATAGTTGTTGCATATTCCAGTTGCCATTCTGTAGGGTGTTATTCACATTGTGGAGTGATTCATCAATTGGGAAGCTTGCTGGTACTAGGAAGTATAAGGCTCCTTGCCTAATCCAGTTGTCATACCAGAAGAGTGAAGATCCCATTTTGAGTTGCCAGGCAATTTGGTGTTCAATGATCTCTCTGCATTCTAACATTTTCTTCCAAGCTTGTGATCCTCTCTTCCATGGTACAGTTACTGCATTGTGCTATTTGCAGTATTTTTGTGTCATGAATGCACTCCAGAGGCTGGGCTTGGTTTTGAAATTCCACCACAATTTACAGAAAAGTGCCTTGGACATGTCATGAAGAGATCTGAATCCTGCTCCTCCTTTATCATAGGGTAGGCATAGATTGTTCTAGGATGACCAATGTCTGCTGGTACCTCCTATTGTCCTACTCCAGAAGAATTGAGCAAAAAGCTTATGAATGTTGTTGATTACTTGTTTGGGGGGGTTCACTGCTGATAGTAAATGCACTAGCATGTTTTGCAAGACATGTTTAACTAAGATAGCTCTACCTCCTATAGGGAGTAACTTTCCTTTCCATGATTGTAGTCTTTCTTGTATCTTATTCACTATGTCTTGATAGTAAATGATTCTTTTCCTTGAGTAGAAGATGGGGCAGCCCAAATAGGTGAAAGGGAAGTTCTGTTTCCCTATTCTTGTGATTCTTTCTGTTCTTGTTACTGCCTTTGGGGCTGCTGAGTGATGCATGTAGATAGCAGACTTGTTCCTGTTTATTAGCTGACCTGAGGCTGCTTCATATGCATTCAGTGTCTCCATGACCAACTGTAGTGAAACAACATCTGATGATGAGAAAATGATCATATCATCTGCATATGATAGATGATTGATCCTTGGCCTTCTTCTAGGCATTCCAAAGCTTTTGAAACAGGGGTTATGATGGAGTGCATTTAGTCCCTTTGAGAGTGCTTCCGCAGCAATGATGAATAGTGTGGGTGATAAAGGGTCTCCTTGTTTGACACACCTTATTGATTTGAAAAAGCCATGTGGTTGTCCATTGATAAGGATTGAATACCAATTGTTGCCCACAATGTCGAAGATCATGCCAATGAAGATTTAATTGAAGCCCATTTTCCTGAGAACTTTGCTTATGTATATCCAAGATATTCTGTTAAAGGCCTTGGTCATATCCAGCTTGATAACCACATTTGGACCTGCTTTTATTCTTTTCCCAATGTCAGTGATGATTTCCTGTGCCAGGAGGACATTTTCTACTATTGTTCTGCCTTTCACGAATCCAGCTTGTGCATGGGAGATTAGAGATGGGAGAATGACCAATATCCTTTCATGTATGATTCTTGAGAAGATCTTATTGATGAAGTTACTAAGGCTTATTGGCCGCAAATTAGAGAATGTTTCTATCTCCTTCTTCTTTCGTATAAGGACCAGGTTTGTATGTGTTATGCTTTTGGGGCAGTTGTCTTCTTGAGAAGAAGCTGTGACCATGTTTTGTATGTCTCTCCTATGATTTCCCAGCAGGATTGATAGAAGGTGCATATGAATCCGTCAGGGCCTCCGGCACTGTCTTTGTTCAAGCTGAAGACAACTTGCTTGATTTCTTCCTTTGATAGAAGCTTGGTCAGCTCTGCATTCTTTTGTGAGTGTATCACTTGGTGTATGTTTTCCAAGATTCTGAAGTCTGCGGGAGTGATTCTCTCAGTGAACTGATCCTTGTAGTAAGTAATGGCTTCCTCAACAATCTGTTCCTGCTCTTTTAACCAGATGCCAGCACTGTTTTGTATTCTTTTCAATTGTAACCTTTTCCTTCTACCATTAACTTGTGTATGGAAGAATTTGGTGTTCCTGTCCCCATCTTTAAACCAGTTCATTCCTGCTTTTTGTTTCCAGAATTGTTCTTCTATAGCTAGATGCCTGATCATTTGTGCTTGTACCTTTTGTAGTCTTTCTCTGTTTTGCGCAGTAGGTCTCTCTTCAAACTGTTTTTCATGAACTAGAACTACTTCCTCCATGCTTGCTATATTCTGAAAAATATCTCCAAAAGTAGCCTTGCTCCAAAGGGATAGAGCTTTCTTTAGATTTTTTAGCTTATAGCTGAAAATGATGAAAGGATCTCCATGGAAATCAGCTTGCCAATTCTCCCTTACTACTGCTTCAAAGGTATCTTGCTTGATCCAGAAGTTGAGGAATTTGAAAGGCTTTTTGATTGTTTTTGGCTTTTGATCAAATTGTAGTAGCAATGGACTATGATCTGACCCTATCTTAGGGAGGTGTGTGACTTCTATTGTTGGGAAGTCTTGCTGTAGCATTTGGTTTGCTAAACATCTGTCAAGCCTTTTGAAGATGCAATCCTCATCTGCTCTCCCATTACACCAAGTGAAGATACTTCCTCTGAATCCCAAGTCTGTTAGACAGCTGATGTTAATGCAATGATTAAAAGTCATCCACTTCATTGAAAAGGACAGGGAGACCTCCATACTTCTCTTCCTGATCATATATGACATTGAAGTCTCCTCCCACTATCCAAGGACTTGTGATTGTTTAGGATAGGTCAAAGATTGAATCCCATAGCTCTATTCTTTCTGCTTGAGTGCATTTGGCATATACAAAAGTGAGGATTAGTTCCATCTTTGTCTCTAGGTGAATGAGCTTCAGAGTGAGTTGTTGAATTGTGTCTGAAAGCATTGTGACATCATAAGTGTTATCCAGAAAAACCCATATTTTGTTGGACACATTTGCTATTGCTTGTGGCATGCCAATTCTTCTCCTGTATTGATCCAATTTCCTGATTTGCTGCTTTGGTTTCATGAGGCCAATGAACTCAAAATGATGCTTGTTATGTAGTGTGATCAATCTTTCAAAAGCTTGCATGGTGTTGACTGATCTTATGTTCCATATTAAGGCATTCATTGTCTTGTGTTGAGGTATGTCAATGCTCTTTTAGGTTGGTGCTTTGTTGTTGAAGAGCTGTTGTTGCCTTTGGGTTGCTTTCTTTGTGGGTTCCCTAGACCAGTTAATTTATTTGTTTGAACTGGAGATAGGTCTCCCTGCCTTGCTATGTTTTTGAGGTTCTGTGAACTGTTCTCATCATCCATGTCCTTGCCTGTTGTTTCTTTTCCTTCATTTCTGGCTGCTATTGTTGTTGTCAGATTTCTGGGCCTGATGATAGCCTGTAGTTGAGCTCTTATTATTCCTTTCCTGATGAGTGGATCCTAATAAAATGATCCTCCTTTTATTGTGGGAAAGGGAGTTCCTTGATCTCGGCTTGTTTCCTTTTGTGGCTTCTTTGCGATGATGATATCAATGTCTTCTTCTTCACTTTGCATTTCTTCTGGGATTTCACCTTCCTCTCAGCATTTAGAATATTTAGATTTTATTAATGAAAACGTTAAAGAAATGAAGAGATTAATACCACTAAAACATGAATACCATGAAAAAGCCTTCGCTAAAAATTAATACTT